>MJUU01001980.1:37119-51468 GCA_002080025.1 Modiolus philippinarum
ATATGGTGACAACGGATCACCTTGGCGACAGCCACGTTCTATATCAAAGAAGTCTGATATGTTTCCCCCTGTATCACAGCTGACTTAATATTTCGGAGAATACTTTGACCCAATTTATTATACTTTGGCCAAAATTGAAAAATTTAAGAACAGTGAGTAGAAATTCCCATGAAATTCCCATGATATAGAATCAAATGCCTTTTCAAAATCTATTAATAATAAAAGACCTGGAATTTCATGTTCCTCTGTATATTGCATAATATCATAAATAAGTCTTAAATTTTTTCCAATATATCTCCAATATATCTTCCACTAATAAATCCTGTTTGATCAAGGTCAATAAGTTTGTCTAAAACTTTTTTAAATCTATTTGCAATTGCTGCAGAACCAATTTTGTACACTGTATTCAATAATGATATAGGTCGCCAGTTTTTTAAAAAGAGGCGAGGTTTATTCCCCTTTGGCAAACATGTTATTATACCCTGTTTTTGTGTTATTGAAAGTTCCCCTGTAGTAAATGCATAATTCAAAGATTCAGAAGAAAATCCATCAGATCCAGGTGATTTATTATTTTTTATCTTTTTCAATGCTTCCCCAGCTTCCTTTAATGTAATTTCCCCCTCTAACAAAACCTGTTCATCATCTGTTAAAACATTATAATGAACATTTTGTAAATCTTGCTCAAGGTTAAATACATTTTTCTCAGAGTTGGAATTTCTTTTTCTATATAGATTTTCATAAAATAATTTGACTTCTTTTAATATTTCTGATTGATTTGTAACAACATTTCCGTCATCCTTTTCTACATTAGGTATAATTTTGTTGGTAAAATTTCTAGACTCCAAGCCACAAAAATAGTTGGTGGGTTTTTCACCCTCTTCTATCCACTTGGCTCTAGATCTAATTATTTTACCTTTTATTTTGTTTTTTCTTAAATTTTCCAATTCTTGTCTTTTGTTTTCTTAATCAGGTAAAGAGTTTTCATGCAAATTATTTTCTAACTGTACAATATCATCTTTCAACTGTTTTTCTTTTTTCTCACTTTCTCTTTTTTTTAAACTAGAATATGAAATAGTTTTCCCCCTTAATTTCATAAGTAAAGTTTCGAGAAATAATTGACTATTTATTGTAAACTGGATGTCCGAGTTATCTACATTTTCAATATTATCAAAATTATAGACAAGTACTCCATACTGTTTTTCAATTTCACTTTTTTTTTCTTTAATAGTTTTTACATAATTAATATCATACAGTAAGGAATTGTTGAATTTCCACAACCCTTTACCTCTTACAAAATGATTAAATTCTAAATCTAAAACAACCATTGAATGATCAGACCTATAACTGGGTTCAATACTACAGTTTTTTTTTAAATTATTCAACATGTTATCTGTAAAAAGAAAGAAATCAAGTCTTGCTTGTTTAAAAGGAGTTTTTTTCCTCCATGTATATCTCTGTAAATTTGGATGAAGTTCTCCAAATGGATCAATTAGATTTCTTTCTTCTATTATTTCCAAAACAGTATCCCTAGCATTTGGATTATTAACATGTATATAATTACAATCAATAGTTGGATCTAATACAAGATTATAATCACCACAAATTATATAATATGAAAAAGAAAGGAAATGGGGTAAATGTCAAGGAGACAACATCCCATATCCAGGTTAAAACGACCCAAAACAAAACATCTGGGGGTCACCATATGGTCTGCAACACAGTGAGGAACCTCACACCATATAGTAAGCCCTAAATGGCCCCGAAAAGGTAAAAAAGTGAATAAATCAATGGAAACAAACCACAATATCAAGAAACTAAAATTTTATAAGAAGACAAGGACATATTTCATTATCAAAATCTTCAATTAAAGACATTATATGTTCGTAAAATTTTGGGTCATCTGTATTTGGGCCATAAATTGACACAAGTGTCATTTTAGTTTATCAACTAAAATATCTAAAATAAAAAAATTTCCATCTCTATCTTTCTTTTCTTTTAACATTTTACATTCAAAATTATTGTTAACAAGAACTGCAACCCCTCTTGAATTCGAACTAAATGAAGAAAAAAACATTCATAACCCCACATTGACCTTATATTACTTTCAAATTCATATGTAAAATGAGTATCTTGAAGACAATATATGTTGTATTGTTTTGATTTTAACATATTAAATTGGTATAATCCCGTAAACCTTGACAATTAACAGAAAATATCTTTAATGAACTCATTTAAGTATTGTTATCATATCACACAAATATATGTATATAAAATAAATACAAATAGTTTCAAGCCATTTTTAGGTGTTTCCTGTAATGCATTTTTTTTTATTTACCCTTATATAAATCTGACTTCATGCGAATAAAAAAATCTGCTGAAAGTGATGCACAATTAGTCCCCCTTTTTGAGATGATCTTGAGAACTGTTTGAAATCTATGAAATATTTCTTGAGGAACATGCCATGCATTCTTGTAACATAACTACGGCAAAAAGAAACATATTGTGGCTTATTTTGTTTTCTTCAAAATACAGTCATAGCGGCAAGCTCCTTTTGTCCAATCATTTTGAATAATGTTTATCTCCTTCTTTCCTTTTCAAGATAGTGGTCTTGGAGTTAGTAGTTTTATTCGTTTGTTTATTATATCAACGGGAAACGAGAACGTGTAAGTGGTATTTGGGTTCCCATAAACTGGTTTAACCTATTGTTGGCTTTTGTTAGTGCCGGTACCGAGTTCGGCTATCCCGAATTTTTTGTTCTGAATTCTTGAAATGTTGAATTTTTAGTTTCAAATGAATTTTTTAAAATTCGAAATCGTTTCAATCAGTATATAATTGACTTCTTACCATGCATGTAGTTTTATATACTATATATAACACTTTTGCATTTTTATGTGCATGCAAAAAGACAAAGCAGATGGAAATGTACACGCAATTTGTAGACAGCAATTGCCCTGACTTGGTACAGGAATTTCAAAAGAAATGGTGGATTAAACTTTTTTGGCGCGCTAAACCTTCCATTCCATTGCGGCAGTATTAGGAAGTAACTCAAAAGCAAAATTGCTATTGAAAGGACGTGATCAGTAAAAAGAAATGATCATCCTACTATTGGGTCTAAAAAAATCTTAAATTACAGTTCGGACCGAAACTTCAAATTTTTCAACAAGCAACTGATATCTATATGACAAACATAATGATTTAAACTTCCCAATTTCGAACTTTCTATTTTTAGCAGCAATATACCTACCCCAGTGTTGTGTGGAGTTTTATTCCACAGTTTATTTGTTCATGAGGACCTTCTGTTTTTTACAGTGACCTTTTGAAACGAGTTAAAACTGATATTTTGAGCCTTTGATAATTTCTTTCCTTTATAAATTCTACGGACTTCAATGCGAAATAATAGGTAGATATGAAGTGTTGATTTAACAAAGACAGCGGACATTTTCAGCAAGATATCACGTCTTTCCGGATGTGACATTACTATTTTGACTTTACTCTTGATTTCCCAACTGACAGTGACGGATGTTGTATATGGAGCAGTACTAATTACCATTCCGGAGCACCTAATGTCACTCTCAGTTTTTGAAAATTTACCCTATAAGTACCATGGTCTCGAAAAGCAAAGTTCAAACATTTGTCAGTTGCCCTATCATAAGAGTGTATGCGACATCTTACGGATAGGATTCCGATACAAAATTTATTTATGCAATGTAAAGTTTACTAAGATTAAGTCTTCTCTTACGTTATATCTAAATTAAATGTTTCATTTGTTTGTTGGAAAGCTTGGAATGACTGGGTGTAAGGAAATCGGTATCTATGTTGACTCTATAAACTACTTTTTTAGCAGTGGTAATAAAAATATATTTCGAGTTCCTACTGGTTGGTTAATTTTATACACTATGAATGTCATGCCGCTTCAACTTTCATACTATATTTTCGAATAATGCACCTACATGTTTTGAGGAGTTGAAATAACATATCAACACAAACTACTTTTCGAAAGTAAAAAACTATTAAAGTTTTAGATAAATTGCAAACCTTTAAAACATACTTCATACAAAGTTAAAACAATGTTAAAATACATATCAAGACTCCTTTTCGAGTGTTAATAACACAATACCGAAATTACTGTTAATTTAGTTTCTGTGTTCGGCCATTTCAAAAAAATATGTCTCTTCAGTGCAGATCAAATCAGAACAACAGGAAAACCATAAATCAAAATTTGTAAGATATAATACAGAACTAATAATCAAAAAGATCTTAATTAAATGCCAAAACCAGCAAAGGACAGAAGATACCCATTAGTTTTATGCAAAATGTTTTGAAAATTTATGAATTGTTATGTTCCAATTAATTTCGGGTCAGCACCGAAGTACTGACTACTGGGTTGGTGATTACCCTCGGGGACTAACAGTCCATCAACGGAGGCATCTGCCAAAAGGCAATAAATAACAAAATACCGAAGTTACTGTAAATCTAGGTTTTGCATATGGCTATTTCGACAACTTATGTCTCTTAAGAGCAGATCAAATCAGAAGAAAAATCTATTTAAGTTTAAGATAAATTACAATCAATAAAAAGATGTTTTGAGAAGTTAAAATAATGTGAAAATTCAATACATATATAAAAACTACTTTGCGAGTGTAAAAAAAGTTTTAGATCAATTACAGTCCATAAAAAACAGTTTTCATATATTGACATTTACAATTTATAATTTTTCTGCACATTATACAACTTTAGAATAATTTGATTATATTCAACATTATTTAATATTATTGGAATTTCCATGGCTACAAAATTATACCATATATTGTATTTCTACGTCATGTAAGAGAAAAAAAGTTCAAAAATTATTTCTCCAAGGATAATAATCATTAGGACTATTTCATTAGGTTTAATAGTCATAGGAACTTTTTAGTGTTGAAAAAACTCATTTTATTTGTATTCTTAGGCACAATAAAATCCTCATGTATAATGAGGGTAATGTACAATATAGTTCAATATTACATATGTTAAAGTATCCTATCAATTTGATTTGGCTGAAACAGTCACGTGATTTTAAAAATATTTAGCGTATTTTCAGCTTTGTTTCTATTTATATGTATATTGACGCCATGTTTCTATTTTGAAATATATTGACGCTATGTTTCTATTTATAGCTGTGTCGACGCTATATAACATAATTAAAACTCAGATTGTAATAGAAATAAAAGTTGTCTAGTGGTATTGTAGGGCACTGCACATAAACACGAAAACAACAAAAAAAGTTTTCTTGTTCATCTTTAATTTGAAACTACAGATGTGTTTGCATTTATTTATCCTTGGCACTCATGCAACAAACAAACTCTTGTTGGTGCGCAGATTCTTTTTTTGCCTTCAATGAGAGCTTCTATTTCGAAATAAATTCAGACGTATTGACGAAATCTTATACGACAAAAATACAATGAGATACCACCAAAAACTACATATATAATATAACAATAATGGACCTTTTACTCTGTCAATATGTTATATATGGACCTGTCAGGAATATTGACCTCGGACTACGTCCTCGGTCAATATAACCCTAACAGGTCCATATGTAACATATTGACCTCGTAAAAAGTCCATAATTGATAAATATATATATATATATCTTCATTTCCTACCAGTCTGTTTTACACCAAGCATTTTGCATCTTAACATATTTTGTTTTTAAAATCCGTGTCCTTCCCAAGAAACCTTTCACTTATATTTCATTGGCCGTTTCTCGACACACGAAGCAACTATCTGAGCCATGTAGTTCATTAAATGTTATTTCTATTTCTTGTGCTACCTCTCTTGATCAAATCAATGAAAATCCGTCTTACCAATTTTAAGTGATATTATTGGTCTCAATTTGTTTCTTCTGTAGAGAAATTTGTGCAGGAAATGTAAGCCAAATCTGTCAAGATTTTGTTGGGCAGAACATGGTCCTCAAACATTTGACTTGATGAAGGAATGCTAAATATATGTATTTCGGAACATTAACATATTTCTTTCCAATCCATGAAGTTCAAAGCATGCCTACTTCACCCTTTTCCAGAATTTAGATATATCTAGGAAAAATGAAAGGATATGGAGTGAATGTACATGTGACAAAAACGCATACGATACATAGAAAACTCAAGTTTATCAAGGACAGGGCTTTTATTCCTGTCTACATCTTGATGTCGCCTGAGGGTCTTTAACTAGAGGTGAACAATATTTACCCCCTCAAGCGAGATCAAGAAGGCCCCTAGCGTGCGCTTAAGCGGTATTCTTGACAAAATTATATCAAGGTCACTCCCTTGCTCCCCACCCGCCATGGAGTGCCAACTTGGCGATGCTCAGGGTTATCTAGCTGAAAGCGCCAGGGTTACAAGAAGAGAAAAAATTGTTGAGCAACATCGATCACAGCTAAAATATGTCACTGAAGCAACACGAAAGCGCAAATGTCCTATGCCCACCTAATGACAAATTTTTGTAGGCATGCATTGCCCTATTTTACTTTTTTTCTCATTGACCGCTCCCGGGCATAGGACATTTGCGCTTTTTTACCTGTAATTCGAGTGGACATCTGCGCTTCTAAAAGTTGGACATTTGCGCTTCAATTTTTTTGCATACCTGTATTAAATTAAACACCCATTTGTGCTTTTATTTTTTATATCTGTTTACGTATCTTCAAACAGCAAGTGAGGTACAAATGACAAAGATTTTTTCAAGTTCACAATTCGCCAAGCATTTTTCATTACATATTTGCATGTTATTCTCACTCTAAAATGTGCATGACAGAATGAAGTAGAGCTCAATTTAATTGTTTTTGCACTTTAAAATTAAAAATATTCAGTTAGAATAGACCTTTTTATAAAATATATTATTGTAGTGACCTTTGACAAGTGTGCTTTTGGCCAATACCTGTAGCTTTGATATTTAGACGTACATCTGAAAAAGCATATGTAGTTCCAGTTTTAAAATTAAGCGCAAATGTCTTTTTGTAAAAGCGCAAATGTCCTGTTTACAAAAAGCGCAAATGTCCATTTAAAAATGCGCAAATGTCCTTTTAAAAAAGCGCAAATGTCCCATCAAAAAGCGCAAATGTCTCTCGCCGCATTAGGTAGCCCGACGAAAGACAAAAATAAGGACAAAAACAACATCGATAGACAACACGGGGCACATCGAAACCTTGCAGTGTAACTTTGGTTGAAAGGGCAAAAATAGTCATGTGTACAGATTATAACATTTTAGTAAAAAAAATGAAAATATTGAACAGCCAAATTGAAAAAATACATGAATTAATAAACGTATGAGAAATTCTCACACGGACAAACACGCCATAACTGTAATATTATAAGAGCATACATCTCAATCACGGGGAGACTTTCTACGGACTCTAGTTTGAAACACCTAAACTGATTCATAACCAAACAAAAAGGCATGTATCGACAAGATATCGACAAGATACTATGCTTGCATCCGTTAAGTTATCTTTGAGACCTAGTGACCTTAAAGTTTAACACTTATACTGGCCTCTCACTGATACTATACTTCCGATGTCTACTGAAATATATGATATTCGGGAAGTTTTGAGTTTGATTTTTCCTCCGTAGTTCAACAGTGTTTTACCAGCAGACTATGCTCCTTGAGCTAGCCGCATTGTACCGGCGAGCATCCCTTGATCCATCTTTCAAAATTACGTATTGTCACTTTCTCTCCTTTCAAGATTATGGTCATGGAGTTAGAAGTCTACCTATATTGGGTTTTATTCGTATGTTTATTCAACTAAAGGGAAACGGGACAGATAAAGGGGGTTTGGGTACCCGTAAATTGGTTTAACCCTGCCGCTGGCTTTAGCTGGTTCCGGTACCAAGTTCGGCTGTCCCGAGTTCCTATCGTTGTTTACGTTTGTCTTTAGTCTTATTCGTGTTTTTCCTGTTTAGTTCCCTAGCAGATTGTGGCATGTAATTTTAAATTTTAGCCATCGTATGTGTTTCCTGTTATCCATATTTTACATGTAGAAATAGGCTAACACATGGATACCATACAAAGAAGAAATGAGTATTGAAAATTAAAAATAATTAGGTAAAATTTAAGGCCTATCCAGGACTAAATACAATAGAAATATTTGCATTTCAAGTGTCAACAAAAAGACAGTGAAGTCTTTGTGGACGCTCAATCTACACATGTGACATTTAACCAGTAATAACCGATTAATTAAAAAAAAATATTAGTTACTTGCTGGGTATATACATAACAAAAGTGGAGACAAAAATTCACAACGGTTGTGAAAACAGCTGTAATAAGAAAAAAATGAATTTGTAGCTAGAATAAGAAAACAAATGGATTTTTAAAAACTTCAGATGGAATTCTTTTTAACTTAAAAAATTCTTAAGAGATAAATATTGGACAGAAATAATAAATTAAGGGGAATCTTTTAACTAGCTTTCAACAACAGTATTACATTTGCGATCGAACAGATGGAGCAATATCTCTGAGCTACATGCCATACCAGAGATTATTTATTTTATTTAGATAATGGTGCCATGAGTGTGTACTTATTCATTTTCTGGGTATCTATTTTCTTTCCATTTGTCTTCATAGCTAATGAAAACTCGTGTTGTTGAATGCAGGTCTAATGGACAAGCCATGCTTTATAACTGACCATACTTCCTGTTCTTGAAAGACAGACACTATGTGCATTATTAACTCTGACCATGCAGGTGCCCTTAGGTGGTCATCTCTGGTTTCTTACTTAGACAAGTATATTGTTAACCTAATAATATTTATTTTTACATTTATTTTTTCTTATAATTATAGTTTCATTACTTTCTCCATTGGAAGACATCACAATAAAACTATATTCATCAGAAATATCAGCGTGAGTAGACAGTAATAATAACATCATGTATCCTAATCAAATCCTTACAGTTAATTGATGTTTATATTTTATCTACTTTAGATCCATTCAGAAATTAATTTAACTGACGTAATATATGGCACTATAATAGTAAATAATCAAATAATCTCTCGTTCACTTTTTCTACAGAAGTAATCAAACTAAATTTTTGGAGAAGATTCTTAGGTTCAAATCAAATAGATCCTGAGGTATCATATAAATCAACCATGTCAAGAGAAACCTCTCCGTCAGGCCGATGTTGCAGAATTGATATGAGCTCCGTTAGGCCGATATTGTAGAGTTGATATGAGCTCCGTCAGGCCGATTTTGTAGAGTTGATATGAGCTCCGTCAGGCCGATGTTGTAGAGTTGATATGAGCTCCGTCAGGCCGATGTTGCAGAGTTGATATGAGCTATGCACCTTTGTTTGGAGATTGGCGTCGTTAATGTTATGTACAGACAAGAGCGTCGTCGAGCAGTCACACAAGGAAAGACATGTACTCTGCATCTTAATGACATTGTTCTAATTTTCTCTTTACTTGAATGCAATAATTTTGTTTAATTTGTTAAAATTGATATACATTTTTTATTAGATGTTATGTAAAAATTATTACATTTAAATGGAAAATATTAAAATTTTGTAAACAATTCAATTCCTTACATCGTTTTATTATTTTTTTCTTATCTTGTAATTGTGGGCTTACAATAAATGTAATCACCATCATCTTCAAAAATCAAGTGCTTGAGGTCCATGTCCTTCCCCACAAAGGAATGAAAAGGACATGGACCTCAGAAACTTGAATTGGGAAGATAGTCGCCATTTAAAACGTTCTTTATTACCCATAAATATACTTTTTAGAAGTAAAAAAGGTAAGATGTTAAATAACGTGATATTTTCAGAATTTTGTTTTATTTGTTCTTGATCAAATTTATATGATGTGACTTGTGTGGATTAATATTTTGCTTAAATAATTCGAGTAATTTTATTTGTTTATTATAGAGAAGACAAACTTTGATTGAAATATTCTTAGGACAGACATTAATGATTCAATAAGTTCTTTATTTTTGACATTTTGATTTTACATGATATGTACATTGAAAATATATTCATAAGTATACTTTTGTTAACAGATACGTTTTAAATTCCAACTACTGAAAAATCTCACATAACCGACATTCCACCTTTTTAATCATTTTTGGTCAATGAATACTTAATTCCAATATTTACATGTTCTTGTAATGTAATGTCCGATATCTAATTGATTCAATTGGTAGTAGATAACATTTTTTTCTCATCCAAACTCAAATATCCCTTCTGTTCAAATACAATATCCAATGATGTTCATCACGTTATTACGTCAAAGTCTTAGGGACGTTTTATCAAACGTATTCACACATATATTATGTCAATCTTTTGAGATAACTTTGACGGAGATGTTTATTCAAATATTTATTCGTCTATCAATTTGCAGGGAATAAGCTTTCCCACCTGTTCAGTTTCCGTGCAGGTGAACATTATCTCCTCATAGCTATGTGCAAGTTATTACGAATTATCTGATTGGCTAAAGATGATCAATTAGAGCAATTTCCGTCGTCAATAGAATTAGGCAAAGACACAGACAGTAACGGCTAACTATCAACAGTTCTATAGTTTTTGGCATAGGATCAATGTTTGCAGTCCGACTCTTAAATGTTTTGGATGTTGCATGCTGTAACAGTTGTTTATATTATGCCAGTATTAATTAAACGTTTTCACATTCTTAAGTTGATGTACTTAAAAGTGGTTTCCTATAATTAAAGTGTACAGTACTGAAAGTTAACAACTTATAGCAGTTTATGATAATATGAAAAACAAGATGTTTACAATCAAAACGTAGCGTGGAATTAAAGTAATGGATACACACTTTAGAAAATCAATTTTCGCACCAAAAACATCTATTGTCCCCAAATTGTCATGTGTCGGGAGACGGAATGAAAATCGAATATGTATCAATGTTGGTGGAACAAAGTTTGAAACATATAAAACAACGTTAAAAACTATTCCAGATACACGTCTTTCATGGTTGTCTGAAAATCGGAGTTTAAATCCGGATTATGATTATTCCACAGGAGAATACTTTTTTGACAGGCATCCGGGTATGTTTCAAATGATCCTGAATTATTACAGAACAGGGAAATTACATGTACCCATGGATGTATGTGGACCTGCATTCGAGGAAGAATTAGCGTATTGGGGTTTGGATGAAACTCAAATAGAACCTTGTTGTTGGAACTCATATAGGTCTCACAGAGACGCACAGGATACACTTCGTGAGTTTTCAAACAGTGATAATGAAAACGATAGTGACGATGAAGAAGAGGTAGCGATGCGAGCTAGATTTGGTATCTCAGATGATTTTATTGAAAAAGAAAAATCTTGTTGGGATAAATGGCGTCCGAAACTTTGGAGTTTTCTAGACAACCCACGGGCTGACCGGGCTTCTAAGGTAATATTTAGCCTGACATTGTACACTTCTATAACTGTTTCTTTTTAATCATTTCTCCAACAATTACCCTTCCAGAATACATAAGTGTACTTTGGTTCTCTTTTTCATTGTCATTCTTGCTTTATCTTTATTATTTTATGATCGTATTTGTGCAATCTGATTGGCTCCTTTGACGTAATGTGTAATATGACGTTTTGTTAATAAAGTGTAATTCTGACATTTTCATAAGTACTTTTAAACGTCAGGTTTACAACATGTGTTATTATATGACTATAAATATACAAGATTCTGATTGGATAAATCAGAACTTCGCTTTCTCTTTCAAAATGTGATGATCACCGCGCAATTTAGCACGTGAGCTTAACATCACTGTTTAACACCTCAGCGTGTACCCATAAATAGTAACAGGGAAAATCCTAGTTTTTAATGTGAAGATCACCACGCAGTTCAGCACGTGAGGTTAACATCCCTTTTTATCACTTCAGCGTGAACCCATATATAGTAACTGGGAAAATCCATTTCGGCACAAAGTGGAAACAGCGTCAAGACTAAACTAATGAAAAAAGTAAAAGCTAAAGTATAACGACAATTTTCAGAACAGCTATTATTGATGACTTTCGATTTCGGTTAAAACCATAATTTAACAACCCTGTTACGGCACATATTGTCGCCCCTGCACATATTGTCGCCGGCGACAATATGTGCAGACCTTAGCGGCACATATTGTCGCCGGCGACAATATGTGCTGGACATTAACGGCACATATTGTCGCCGGCGACAATATGTGCCGGTTTTGTCAATGTCATTTTAACGTCATTGGAGGCGACAATATGTGCCGTATATATCGGCACATATTGTCGTCACACAAAATTGATGAATTATTGTTTTTAAATGTTATGATCGTCTTCTTTTAGTCTTTGTTCTTCATCTTGAAGTCACTATGAGGCCTTCAACGATGAATTTTACTCAGACCTCGTAGCAAGGTCAAGAATAAAAGAAGACGATCACAACATTTAAATATATATATCGTTGAATCTGAGATTGTTCAGCTGACACACATGCACGTTTTAAAGACTTGACAGAATGAACTGATCTTTTGAAGGCATACATTCTGTCAGCAATTCACAGACTGGTATTGTTTTAAAGAAGGTAATATCATAACTTGCAGCTCAGGAGGCTGAGTCTTTGTGCAGGTTCTTGTGAAGGACCTCCCGTACTCTATACTTTTTAGCTTAACTGGCTATAGTGGTGAGCTTTTGCCATCCTTTGGCGCCCGTCGTCCGACCAACGTAATCTCTCTATTAAAAGATCTTCTCCTCTGAAACAGCTGGGCAAACTGAAACCAGATTTGGTCACAATACTTCTTGGGTGGTCCCCTTTAAAAATGTGTCACAATAATGCTTAGTTTGTCTTCTTTAAAAAAATGTGTACGGCAAGTTCTCATAACATTCAAGATGGTGGCCAGCGGGGAACATGGTTTTTACATTGGACCTCATGATAAAGCATTTAAAGACCCTTTCCTCTGAAACCGCAGAGCCTATTGGAACCAAACGTAATCAGAATAGTCCTTTTGTGCTTCTCTTTCAAAAATGTGTCCGGCAAGTCTACACTTCATCCAAAATGGCTTCCAGCGGAAAAAATGGACCTTATGGGGAAAGATATTCAACGATCTTCTTCTCTGAGAGTACTGGGCCAGTTGGAACAATCTTTTTCACAAGGGTCCTTTGTTGGTCCCTTTTGAAAAAAGTGTCCGGCAGGTCCACATGCCACCCAAAATGCTTGCCAGCGGGGAACATAAGTTAACATTGGACCCTATCGCAACGCACAGCTAATTTGAACCAAACTTGGTCACAATAGTCCTAGGATGGTCCTCTTTCAAAAATGTGTCGGGCAGGTTCGAATCTCATTCAAGATGGCTGCCAGCGGGGACCTTAGTTTAGAACTGGACCCTATTCGGAAACATATCAAAAGATCTTCTGTAAAACTACTTGGCCAATTGAAACAAAACGTGGGCACAATAGTTGGCTCTCTTTAAAAAATGTCTTGCAAGTCCGGATCAAATCCAGGATAACATGGATTTAACACCGAATCCTATGGGAAGGCATTCAAAGGTTTTCTCCTCTGAAGCCGAAGAGCCAATTAGAGCTTAACTTGGACACAATAGTCCTTGGGTGGACCCCTTTCAAAATATGAACATTCCGAACTTCGTTGAAAATACAAGGCAATTGGAACCATACTTTGTCACAGTGGTCCCCAATATGGTCCTCTTTGATAAATATTTGAAAAAGATGGCTGTCAGTGAGGAACATAGTTTGACATGGGACTCTATGGAAAAGCATTCAAAGATCTTCTTATCTGAAAACCGCAAGGCCAATTGAACCAAACTTGGTCAAAATAGTCCTTGGCTGGTCTCCTTTAAAAAATGTGTCGGGCAAGTAGGCATCTCATCCAAGATGGCTGCCATCGTGGAACTTAGTTTAACATTAGACGTTATATATTCAAAGATCTTCTCTGAAAATACTTGGCCAATTTGAACCTTTTTTGCTCGCAATAGTTCTCAGCTGGTCTCCTTTGAAAAGTGTGTGTGGCAAGTCTGCATCGCATCCAAGATGACCGTTAGCGGGGAACATAGTTTAACATTCGGCCCTATGGGATTTAGCATTTAAAGATCTTCTTATCTGAAACATCAAAGAACCAAACTTTGGTGGTCTCCTTTCAAAAATGTGTCTTGCAATTCCACACCCCATACAACATTGTTGCCAGCTTGAAACTCAGTCTAACATTGGACCATATTGGAAAAATATTCATACATGTTCATATTTAATAATCTGATATAACAAAAGGGATTGGACACAAGTTTTTCAAACTTATGTAGTACGCTCCCATACATAATATTTGCTACAAAATAATATCTGTATTAACATAGAAAGGAACATGCAAAATTAAAATCAATAATTGGTTTATGTTTATGAA
>MJUU01001980.1:54760-78670 GCA_002080025.1 Modiolus philippinarum
GGGGGTTGGGTGGTTTTAAAAATAAACAATCTAATCTTGGTGCTAGTGAAAAATAAATACTCCAATCCTACTTGTCATCACAATAAATAATTTAATTTTGTATGAAGAAAAATAGAAATGGAAAAAAAAACAATGTGACATTCGGTGAAAATAAATAATTTGCTAAATTTTCCTAGTTAAATAAATTGAATCCCGTATTCCCGAATATCGCCCTGGTTCCCCAAGCACGGATAATAATGACAAATGATGTGTGATTTTTTTAATTGCCGAGATTGAAAAGGGGGATGGTAAGCATTATTTTTTTATATAGAATAATATCGATGAAACACTATAGATAATCTTTTTTTTAACGGGCATCCCTTTCCGGTTTGTCCAATCAAAATCTTGGTCTGTAATTGATGAGTGCTGTTAAGGTAAAGGCGCGTGCTGTCAATCATGCTTGATGACTATATGTCAATTATATGTCCAGCTTACTCGACCAATGAGAGACTGTACGCCGTGTGGGTCTGTGGATATGTGTGAAACATAATTTTGTAAAACCCTGAGTAGCTTCATTTGATACCATTCAATATTATTTGAATTTTTTCACTACGTATCAGGCATGAGATATTTTGTTTCAAGACATACTAGAAGACTTTCTTTAAAAGTTTGTTTCAACTACTAATTTTTTATATTAATTCTCTTGCAATCTCAATTCCCATAGCAACACGTCAACCTATTTCATTCCCAAAGACTCAGCATTAGTGAAATACACTTGCTACTTCAACATTGTTGTAAAGTGTTATCTAGTTCAAGTTCAATTAAAACTGGCGACAATATGTGCCGTAAATGTGCTACACATATTGTCGCCGGCGACAATATGTGTAGGCGACAATATGTGCAGGGCGACAATATGTGCCAATACGTCTGCACATATTGTCGCCGGCGACAATACGTGCCGGGGCGACAATATGTGCCGTAACAGTCATCCTTTTAAATCTTTCAGGTCACCATGCCAGGAAAACTACTACAGCTATTTTTAAAAGGACTTAAAGGGAAAACTACTGTGCTTCGAATAGACGAGGTAAGTTCAGTACTGTTTATTTTGAAACTTTGTGCAAGTGTCAGTTTTTCAAAACTGAAATAGAGGAAAATATAAGTAATTTCGATGAGTTTATCGATATGGAAATGAGGCCTTCACTCTCAAACTTATCTTAAAGGAGTCGACGTTTGCTCGGATTCAAGATTACTGTCCAAAGTTAAGTTAAACTTATGCAAATATAGAAAATGGGGAACTTCGTCTATCACCTAACCTAACTGGGGTTAACTAAGGTTAACTCTGTTCAACCATTGCTATATATGAAGGATAAGATCCAGTATAAAATTCTGTGCTATCCAACTTCAAAGATACACTAACTGATAAAAGCATTACTGTCAATAAAGTAAGATATGCGAGCATCAACAGATATTTTATTGGGGCTAGGTCTATTGGTACCACCTGTATAAATCTGATTCAATATAGATGTTGCCAATAAATTTGCAGTTGTCAACGTTTCCTTCAGTGTTTATCAGGACTAGGTGAATTTGTAGGGATTTTGTCCCATGCAAGTATACTCGCTATTCCTTTATTTGTTTATTGGTGTTTTTCTGACGTTTTAACATATAATTCTGTCGGTGAAATTCTTTATATTAGTCAAAATAATGGAAATCATTATACAACTATACATCACTAGTATCTTATCAAATTATATATTTTATCGACTACATCACAATTATCAATATATCCCTTTTTCGACGTATGTATTGGACCACTTTGAGATCTCGTTTGCCGCTATTTACGTTACCTAGCAACGGTGTTTCTATTAGCCGTTCGGTAACAACATTCGCTGCATTTATCTATGAAAATCATATGAAAATTGTCTAATAACTCGACAGAATTGTATATCGCCTGATATCCACTCAAAATATGTAATTTAAAAATGTTAAACTCGCAAAAGCTCGTTGTTGTTATCCAGCAACATACAATTCGTTCTCGTTATGAAAACTATAAGTAGTCATTTTTAAATGTTAAAAGTAGAATTGTAAGTAAATGAGTTAGAGATCTAGTTACCTGAAAAGGTTACCCACAAACTGGCTTCTAACTATTACTGCCGATATCCATTAAAATATTTGATTCTTGACCGAACCCTTCCGGGAAGTTGTGAGTTGGATGTTCCTTCGTAGTGCGACAGTGTTTTTCCAGCTTGAGCTAGCTAGCAGTTTAGCTGCGAGCAATCCTTGACCCATCTTTCAAAATTACCTATTGTCATTATCTTTCCTTCCAATATTGTGGTCATTTAGAGAGAATCTACCTGTATTGGGTTTAATTCGTATGTTTATTATACTTTCTGGAAACTGGTAAAAACCAGAGCTCCCAGGAGCCTGTATCGCTCACCTGGCTTTCAGTTGCCTTAATCAAGGAAACATTGTAAGTTATATAGTTGATCTTCAGTTTCTAAAGCTTTTGTAGCTCGAACACCTCCAATATCTTTAACTGTTTTTAAAGTCTGATCATGTTTTACTGTATTTCTTTGTTTGGCTTTTTTTTTGACAAAAAATGTTCTTGCTAAGGACCACTTTCGACACCAGTTTTGAAGCCGAGACATCATTTTGAAAATGACGGTCAACGAACAATTTTTAACATCAGTTTTGAAGTTGCGACATCAAGACCTATTTGGAAACAAATTTCATTGAAATTGGACAATGTTGAATTTTCCCGCCTTTTTTGGCGGCCATTTTGAAAAGGGTGGTCAAGGAACAATTTTCAACACCAGTTTTGGAGTCGCAACATCAATATCTATTTGGAAACCAAATGTCATTGAAATCCGACAATGTTGAATTTTCCCGCCTTTTTTGGCGGCCATTTTGAAAATGGCGGTCAACGAACAATTTTCCACACCGGTTTTTGAAGTCGCAACATCAATAGCTATTTGGAAACCAAATTTCATTGAAATCGGACAATGTTAAATTTTCACGCCGTTTTTGGCGGCCATTTTGAAAATGGTGGTCAACGAACAATTTTTAACACCGGGTTTGAAGTCGCAACATCAATATCTATTTGGAAACCAAATTTCATTGAAATCGGACAATGTTGAATTTTCCCGCCTTTTTAAGGGCAGCCATTTTGAAAATGGCGGTCAAGGAACAATTTTCAACATCAGTTTTGAAGTCGCAACAGCATGGCAAACATTACATCAGTTTACACTTGACCTTCATCTTCTATAGTTTTAGAAATAAAAGATGATAAATACGAAAATTTTAAAAATTCGGTGAATAAAGGGCATTAACTCCTACAAGGGTTTATGGATTTTCTTCAAAATTTCAAGGTGGGTAGACCTTGATATGCTGAACATTTTTGCAATTTACACTTTACTTCTATCTGTTACACTTTTTGAAATAAAAAATAAAAAATGCAAAAATTTTGAAAATTTAACGGAAAAAGGGCTATAACTCCGAGATGGGTTTCAGATTTTCTTCAAAATTGCAGGGCAGGTAGATCTTGCCATGCTAATCATATTTACTCCTGGTAAGATTTTTGATATCTGTAACGGTTTTTGATGTATTTGGCCAAAAACTGCAATTTACCCCTATGTTCTATTTTTAGCAACGGCGGCCATGTTGTTTGATCTACCGCCTAATCGAACACAATTTTGAGAAGCCATACTCTGGTGATGATTCGGGCTAAGTTTGGTTACTTTTGGCTTAGTGGTTTCAGAGGAGAAGATTTTTGAAATTGTTGACAGACAGACGTCCGGACGACGGACGCATAGTGATGGCAAAAGCTCACATGGCCTTTTAGGCCAGGTGAGCTAAAAAAACGGGGAGTTTTAGGTACCCATAAACTGGTTCAACCATATGCTGGCTTTTGCAAGTGCAGGTACCAAGTCTGGCTGTCCCGAGTTACGTTTGTCATATTTTTGTGTTTCCTGTGTAGTCCCCTTACAGATTGTAGCATGTATTTGTAATTTTCAGCCATCGTTGATGCTTCCTGTTATCCCTTTTTAATTTAAGTGCAAAATTTCATAATCTAATATGGACGAACAGCAAAAAAGATTTCATCTGTAATTTCCGTTTGCAAAACTTAAATATCTAGTTTGTCAGTCTTCTGAATCTAGCAAAGCATTACCACTAGGAGCTTATTGCAAGACATATGCACTCAAAGAGTCTAATTGTTCATGCATTGCAAGTGTAAGAGAAATACCAGGCAAGTTTGACGTTCCAAGGTCAAATAGGCACTACTCCTATGTTTTCGATTTATTTGTCTAAATCGAACAATGGTATTCATATTTTTGGTCTGTCTGTCTGTCTGTTTGTCTGTTTGTCCACAAAAAAAACTTTAACATTGGGTATATCTTTTGAATGGTAAGTGATAGGGCTTTCATATTTTAAATGTGTATTTCTTGTGGCAAGACCTTTCAAACGATGCCAAAATTTTTGAACTCGTGACCTTGACCTTGGCATGTGATGGACTTTTTGAAAGAAAATATACTTTAACATTGGATATATCTTTTGAATGGTAAGTGAATAGGGCTTTCATATTTTAAATGTGTATTCTTTGTGGAGTGACCTTTTAGTTGGTACCAGAATATTTTACCTTGACCTTGACATGTGACTGACCGGTAAATTTTCACCCAAAAATGAAATAATATTTTGTTTTATTTTATATATATAGAAACATTAAACTCATTTAAATGATAAAATGTTTCTTGATATCTATAGAATTTGGTTTGTAAAAAAAGATTTTTTTTAATTTCTTCACTTATTCAATTTTGTTTTACAGGTATTTTACATATGTATTATATATCTCAGAGATGGGTGTTACTTAAAATATCTATTTTTTTTATTTCTTCTTTTCTGTATATTCCTCCACTTTTGGGTACCAGTATGGATGAAGTATATGAAAATATCCCTCATGTAATCAAAGTACTGATAATTCTGATAGACAGAACACAATGAGTTAACTATTAATGTTCCAAAAGGGGAGGGGGTGAAATTTGTTTTCTTATTAATGCTTGGATAATGATTGGAGGGTGTCCGTTGGGTGAATTCTGTGTATGCATCCAATTGCAATCATCATTTGATGTGATTAAACTTTTCGGTTGATACCAGAATTTATTTCTACAAATTATTTTGTTTAGCAATTTGTTTTCGATGTCTTGCCACTTGTAGAGAAATCGTGGCATTTAATGAAGGAGGCACACTGAATTGTTTTGTTCTTATACGTGCCTCACTAATTCGACGTATTTGTACAAATTTTAAATATGAACACAGATTACAGCAAACTAAGAAGTTTTGTGTTTCTATATCTTGAAGTTGCTACACGGTATGTCGATCTCAATATACAATTATTGACTTTGCTATAGGTTGCTACTTAGATTTAGCAACCTGAAAAAAGTTATATTCACCGAGCATAAAATGAGGTGAATATTGCTTTTTGAGGGTTGATAAATCCCTGTAGCAACCTATTCAAAGTCTATAATTGTTTTATTATATGATTATACATAGAGACAGTATTACCGTCAATCAATGAGAAATTGAAATTGTGTTTCGTTTCCTTTTCTGTTTTGTAGAAATTCATTCTTTTGAGGATACTGACGATTTACATTGTACAAATAAAATTAATTTGCGTCTTAAAGTAAAAGAGAAAAATAACAATAAATTTAAGAAATTTATTTAATAATGATGTATTATCTTAAATTACGTTGACTATGGAAATCTGGAATTTTTATTTCAATTTTTAGCCCATTGTAGGTTGACATGACGTTCCAGACAACCAGTGTGCTATTTATAGCCCATTTCAGGTTGACATAACATTCCATTCAACCTATGAGCTATTTATAGCCCATTTTAGGTTGACATGATGCATACTCATTACTTTTCAAGCTATTTTCAGCCAATCAGAAATCAGATAAAATACAATAATGTAATAATATTGTATGGCAAGCCAAAGTAGGGAAAATACATGATTTATTAATATTAACATATCTTATTATTAAATATAAATATAAATATTAATAAATCGTTGGTTAATACTTATTATTGAATAATAAATATATACATTGATTTATCAATATTTGTAAACCATTTATTTATATTTGTATTTCATTTCTTAATATTTATAATTAAATTGTACATGTTTATAAACAATGAAGGTATATGGAGTAAATGCACATGAGACGAATTCGCTACAAATACATGGTAAAATGCAATGGAACAACGCATTTATTGTTGTTCTACATCTTGAAGTCACCACGAGGCCTTCAACAATGAGTGTTGAATATGAACAATTCATTTAAAATATTAAGACTTGATTTATATAACTAAAAATTCATTGATGAATATCAAGAAAATATAAACAATTGAATTGTAATCATTCATAAAAGAATTTTTAATGTAAATAATTAATTATAAATATATTTTTTTAATTTTTAATATCAAAAAATCAGGTATGCGTGTGCATTTATGCTTGTTTTTGGTATATTAGCAATTCATTTATAAATATTTTTCAATTCAATTCTTTTTCAATTCATTTAAAAATTTATAACGAAACGAGCAACATTTTGTTTCAGTTTGAAATGATAAACATCATTTCAAAAAAGGAAAAAAAATTGTCAACGGGTTCGTAACATGCCAAATGTAACTACAAATCGTTATGAATTTATGGCTTTCCATATTATTTGATTTTAATGTTTTCCTTGAAACACGTGTACAAGATGACGAAATTTACTGTTTTTTATGCAACTTCGTTTTTTTGTATTTAGATTGGATAATATTCACATTGTTGCAAAGGCAAGTGTAAACAGTTCTGAGTTGATTTATTATCTGATTTATACAACTGATTTATACAACTTTATACAACTCTTCCCCATGATAAACTTAAAACAGTAATTTCCGATCTGATACATCAATGTTTCTGTACAAAAACCGAAGAACGCAGGTATTCCTATCTGGTAATAGGAAAAGATAAAACATATTTTGTAAAGAACCACACTGAGTCAAACAAGAAATACAGTGAAAATGACGTGATTAAGATGCTTGAATTTTTGATCGACAACATTTTTGTTGAATGTAGGGGCCGTGTTTTTCAACAGACAATAGGGATTCCTATGGGAACAAATTGTGCGCCACTTTTAGCTGACCTTTTCTTTTTTTGGTATGAAGCAAAGTTTTTACAAGGGCTGATACAACAGAAAGAAAAACAGCTAGCCCAGACTTTTAATTTCAGCTTCAGATATATAGACGCTGTACTTTCTCTTAATAACCCAAAATTTAAAGAATATTTACATCGTATCTACCCCAGTGAACTTGAAATTAAAGAGACAACCGATACACCCGATTCTGCTTCATACCTTGACCTTTTGTTGTACATTGACGAACATGGACGTCTGAAATCTAGATTATATGACAAACGTGATGATTTTGACTTTCCAATTGTAAACTTTCCCTTTCTCTGCAGCATTATACCTGCATCCCCAGCATATGGAGTATATATTTCACAATTAATTCGTTACTGTAGAGCGTGCAGTACATACAGTGACTTTGTGGAAAGAGCAAAAGCACTGTCACAAAAACTGCTGAGTCAGGGATATGTTCAGCCTTTGTTACTTTCGTCCCTTCAGAAATTCTATGGCCGTCACCACGACATCATAGATAGATACGAAATGTCAGTGTCACAAATAAAAACTGACATTTTCAGCTAGATTCGCGTCTTCCCTGATTTGACAATTACCGGTTTCGACTTTATCCTGGATTGACCCACTGACAGTGTGACGGGTGCTGTGCACAGAGCAGGACATGCTTACCCTTCCGGACCACCTGATGTCGCTCTCGGTTTTCATAGGAGTTCACACTGTCAGTGCTTTATTTTTTTGTGTTGTTTTGTTAAATTTTAGTTTTGTCTTCGTTAGTGATGTCTGTGATACCGATCTGTCCTTGTCCACGTTTGAATACTAAAATGATTACAAAAGCTTTTCATAATTTCTCCTTGGTACTGTTTGAGGGTTAGAGAAGTTACACGTACCATGGTTTTAGTTGGTTTTGTCTAAGGGTTAGAAAATGACAATAACCAATCAGTTACCTAACAGATCTTTCAAAACATATACCTCACTGACCGTGTGACGGGTGCTGTGTGCAGAGCAGGACATGCTTACCCTTCCGGGGCACCTGATGTCACTCTTGTTTATTGAGAGTTCACACTGTTAGTGCTTTAGTTTTTTGTGTTGTATATGTAACGTTTGTGTGTTTTGTGGGCATGTGGTGTCTTTGGTCTTCCGTCTTTTGGTGTTCTTGCTTTTGCCTTGTCTCTGGACTTTGATTTGTGTAATCTTGTGCTTTGTTCCTTCGGTATTCTACTGCCGTTGTTTTATCTGACAATAACCAGTATGATCTTTGTGTTCAATTATTTTCCTTTTTTTTTCACTAGCTTGTCAAATTTGAAATTATTTTAAGAAGTGAATCGAATGAGTGAGATTGCCTTACTCACAACATTCATATCAAATGATGATATAAACATTTCTCTTATTTTACACGATTATTATCTATTCCTTGCACGGATAGTTATTTGTGGTACGCAACGAGACTTTGAAGCTGGAATTAGATATGATCTTGTTGAATCGTTTTTACAGGAATTTCATTGGTCGTGCGCCAAGTATTAACACATCAAGCGTGATGTGCTATTACTCTTTCGACGTTTCTATTGGATAAATTTGAAACCTCGTTGGCCATGATTAACGTTACCTAGCAACGGTGTTATTATTTGAAACAAAAACAGCAGTTCGGCACTAAATATTCACTGCATTTATTTATGAAAATCATAAGAGAAATAGTTTTAACAACTCGAAAGCATTGTATATCGCTGAATATCAACTATCTCGTTATGTAATTTCAAATATAAAAAATTCGCCAAAGGCTCGTTTATTATATTTTGAAATTACATAACTCTAGTTGATATCCATCGATATACAATTCTTTCTCGTTATGAAAACTATAATTTGTCTTCTAATATGCAATCATGGGAGAATGCTGAATTTTCTGGAACAATTCAGAAACATCTTTTTCACGTGTCATCTCATTTTTTTTACCTTTTCAGGAAGCTAGCATCCAAGAGCTCAGACAGATGATATATGATAAAACTCGAATAGATAAAGACGAAATGCGGATATTGTACTGCAGTAAGTATAACATATGTAATACAATCAAAATTAAAAGGATGTGAATGGATTTTATTGTAGAATCGGATGGATTGCTTAAGATTTAAGGCTACGATAGTAACTGCTGTATAATTCAGAAGGCTCGGTCTTGATTTATTTTTTTTTTGAAAATTCAGAGAACATAAATGACCTGTGTTCCAATTTGGAGAGGATTTCATCTTTGTCAAATGATACTTTTTGTATGTTTCATTCCCTATGTATTGTCATCAATGCCTAGTACTTTGATTAGGCAGTGGTAATGTGTATTGCATACAAAACAATGTTTTTAGAAACTTTGTCTGCAAGTACACCAACATATTTGCCATTTAATGTATAGAGACACTTACGATCTTCAAGATCTCTAAATAGAGACTGAGGTGTATGGTAACACATATGAGCAGTTTGTTGATAGGACTCTGCCCTAAAGTTCGAATGGGTATTACCGGAGGACTGACGTTCTGGTTTTTGGTTCGTCTATCTCTTAATCCACGCCTACTAGCAAGTTTGTTGCCCTCGAGACCCTGAATATTGACCGAATTCAATAGTTTGGGGTCGAGGGGACAATAAACTTGCTATTCCCAAATGGAATCGGGGAATGTGTCAAAAGGACAACGACCCAAAAGGGGAGTAATAAAAGCTCAAAGCCACCATAAGATCTTCAATGAACGGTGAGGAAACCCTGCACCCAACGGCAGGTCGGAGTCGGCCTCCTGAATAAAGAGAAATCAAATAAACACCATCCTAGACTCCTGAAGACATAAACTCAAACTAAGTAGAAAACAGAGAGACACACAAAGGCTTAATAAATTTCCTGACAGGCGCAAACCTGTTGCGGTTGGGTTAAACTAGTTTTATTGGGCCTAAACCTTCACCCTAGCCGATGTGATAAATCAAAAAACAATAGTAACAACAGTAAAATTTGTTTTATCATACCGAAAACACAAGATTTACACTATTTAAATCATAATTTCTCTCATTTCTATTATTTTTTTTCTTTATTTTGTATTCTACTAAAATATAAACAATTACATCTTTTCTCATCTACAAAATTTATTCCACTGACAAGTGAATTGTGTGGACTGTTCACTATATTTTGCATACCTAGTTTAGAGTAATCACTTGGAAACAATGATGTCAGAGTATTCTGAATCATCAAATTTTTATCCAATAGAAAAGCAAAAGAAAAAAGTGCGGGAAAAAATATTCGTACTGCCAGTCAGTACCGGTAGTCTGAGAAACTATTGACCGGTAAATAGTTACCAAATTGGAAAAGGTGAAAATAATAAATTTGTTTTAGACATTTCAGTAGTAATGTTCATTTAGTGAGGCCGGTATATTAATCGAAAATAAACTTTATTTACTGTCCAATACTTCGTAAACTGTTTTAACCTTAGTCTGCAGTTAAATGACTATCGACCAGGTGCGAATAGACAATATGGTTATCGTATTTGAAACAATAGATGGGACTCACGATCCTAGAAAATAAAATTGATAATATTAATTTGGAGTTTGTCTCTCCTGCAGTGTGGAGTCTGTGTGAGAGATGCATGGTCTTTATATATTACAGTTATGGTATACTTGTTCGTGAGAGAATTTCTCATATGGATATAATATCATACTTTCAAATTTTGTATTTTTGTAATTTCGAAATATTATTCTGACAACCCATTTAAAGTGCCCACATCTCACTATTTTACAATGCCAAGTTTTCTTACAATCGACTTGATGAGTGCCCTGTGTTTGTTAATATGTTGTGATTGTCAACGAGCCTAAGACACTATTGCTTTTGGATGACAGTGATTGTAAGAGTACTTTGCAAGTTTAATAAATGTTTGTTGACAATCCCGCATCCATGACCAGAAAACACATGGTTGACAAGTAGCAGAGAATCTGCTATTCTTTGTGTGTATGGAATAAAACATAATTGCTAGGAAAACAATGCCTCTTGTGATTACACTATCATCTTGATATATTTATAGTAAATAAAAGAATCTAAAAACCTCAGATAATATATGCATTAAATCTATAGGGTGTGCATGAATAGATAGGGCACAATTTTCGGAATATATTCTCATTATTGTGAACACATGTAAAACCAATGCATCAATATATTATATGAACGTTTTAAATAGAACGCAATTTGTGGGACAAGGATCTATTTTTTTCAATCTTGTTTTTTCGAATAAACTTTATTTAAGGGCTCGGTGTTCTACCGAATATGCATTTGTTGATGTGTTAAAATAATCATGATGTAAAATCATTCTAATTATAAATTCGTATCATGTCAGATAAAAAAACAAAGCAAATACAAAAGACGAAAAGGTTTCAGTTGTTATATTATAGTACTATTGCGTAATAGTTTTCATATTGGCATTGTTATAGATCCAAGGTAAGCCATATTGGCCTGTGGCTCAAGTCGAAGGTCAATGTGACTTACCGAGGATCTAAAACTATGCCAAAATGAAAATCATTACAATATGATACCTTTATTGATTAACTTCATTTTCATGAATTGCACCCATTCCTTTAATTTCCAGTATTTCTTTACTTTTTTATGCCCCCGCGACGAAAAGTCGGGGTCATATTGTTTTAACCTCGTCCGTCAGTCCGTGCGTCCGTTCGTTCGTCCGTCCGTACGAATGAAAAACACAACTATTCATGTTTTTGAGAAAGTTTGCAAACAAATTCAAACTACTTCAATGGAATCTAACTTACAATAAGCAGATGTGCACACACATATCTTTTTGAATATTCAAAATGGCCGCGGTTGCCATGGAAACTGAAAAAAGGCGGGAAAATTTAAAGGGCCTCAAATTTGATGAAACTTTACAAAAAGAATGTCTAGCACCCATAGAAATGGTTTTGGGTCTCAGAATTTTCAAAATGGCTGCCTTTGCCATGGAAACTGGAAAAGGCGGGAAAATTCAAAGTGCTTCAAAAATGGATGAAACTTTACAGGAAGATTGCCTAGCACCCATTTGAATTGATTTTTCAGAACTGCCCTTTTATATATTTTGGAAAAAGGGGAGGCATATCATTGTGTCCATACTTGTATTGTGTCAACGCCTGTATTGTGTCAACACACACTTAAATATGCACTTGCCATATTGATTCAGGGTTCAATGAGCGGGGGCATAATTAGTTGCCATTCGGCGACAGCTCTAGTATTTTGATAGACCTTGAGTCATGTCAAAGCCTAGCAGCAGACAACAATTTCACACTACCGGCTTACTTCAATGTTTTCATTGGGAAAGACGATAAATCTAGAGGATTTGTGAAATATTCCATATTGGACTAGGCCAAAATGGAAAAGTCCATATTGGCCTAGTTTAGATCATATTGGCATAATTTGTTATTCGTATTGAATTGGCAGTTACTAAAGTTAATCAATAAATGTTTTTATTTCTGTAAAAATATTATTAGTGGTAGTGAGTGAATCACTTTAGAATTGGAACATTCTTGCAAAGTGTTCAAACCATATCAGAATGAAAAAAAGAAATGGAACAAAAAAAGTGCAGGTTTTCATACATTCGAGAAAGTTTACCTTTTTTAGGATCTTTAATTTTAGTTTACTTGTTCATATGCATGTGGATAAGGTTGTTGGCGTTTTAACTTAAAGGAACATGAGCCTCAGAAAATGTGTAACTAGAGTGAAAACTCTTGCATTTTTGAACAAAAAATAAATGAAATCTATATCAGAGAGGCCCGTCATGGGTTTCTTGATTATCTGATTATCAGGGTATTTTTTTAATGATTATTTGATTACGAGAGCATTTATTTAATGATTATTTGATCATTAGCTTGCATTTTTATTGATTACCAAGGTAAAAATTTAATGATTATTTGATTACCAAGGCAAACGTATTGATTATTTGATTCTTAGGACCCCCATGAGGACCCTCATCAGAATGTTTTCGATATACGGAGGCCTCAAAGTATACTTATTTCAGTCTCCATTTAGCCACCATTGTAATAATACGGTGAACAGTTGAAATTTTTGGTTGCCACCTTATTAACAACAAGGATGTAATCTCTACCAGATTAAATTTGTAATATTTTAATGGTTGTGTCGTATACACTTACAGTTATATAATTGTTTATAATTCTGGTTATCATTCTGATCGCCAGGCTTCTTTTTTGTACTTTTACTTTGGATCTTGACATCTGAATATGCAACTCATAGGATTATTTCCCATTCGAGAATATGAGTTAACTTTCTCCGTGCCGAGTGTCCTATAAACAGGAACAGCATATAAATAGCCCTAAGAATATTGAAACGACAAAAGTTCATCTTGTCATTAAGTGCTTCCAAAGTGTGACGATTTCATTTTTGTAAATTTGTGACTCACTTCTCTTGTAGGAAAAAGTTACACGTATTGGGAGCAGGGAGAAACTGAAATATTAAATCGGATATCAAACACATTGTTGTATTTACATTCAATAAAAATCCGTGAGTTCCTTGTGTCATCTTATGCACAAACACTAGATGTACCGCAAGGCTATGTAAATGATTTACTTTATTGTATCCTTTAATGCATCCTTTACTTAATAACATAATAGATAAACATTATGCAAGATATTCATGTTTTTTTTCTCCGTTCGTCCGTCCGTTCATTATTCCGTCCGCCATAGGGTACATACTTTGTGGCGACAACTCCTCCTAGCCCACTTATGGAATCAAAAACAACGACAGTAGAATACCGAAGGAACAAAGCACAAGATTACACAAATCAATGTCCAGAGACAAAGCAAAAGCAAGAACACCAGAAGACGGAGACCAAAGACACCACATGCCCACAAAATACACGAACATTACATATACAACACAAAAAAAACTAAAGCACTAAAAGTGTGAACTCTCAAAAAACAAGAGTGACACCAGGTGCTCCGGAAGGGTAAGCATGTCCTGTTCTGTATATAGCACCCGTCACACGGTCAGTGAGGCATATGTTTTGAAAAATCTGTTAGGTTACTGATTGGTGATTGTCATTTTCTATCCCTGAGACAAAACCAATTGAGAACCATGGTATGTGTAACTTCTCTAACCCTCAAACAGTACCAAGGTGAAATTTTGAAAAGCTTTTGTAATCATTTTAGTATTCAAACATGGACAAGGACAAATCAGTAGCACAAACATCACTGACGAAGGCAACACAAAATTTAACAAGACAACACAAAAAACTAAAGCACTGACAGTGTGAACTCTCATAACACCGTGAGCGACATCAGGTTATCCGGGGGAAGCGGGGGTATGTTTTTGTGAGCTTTGCTCACAGTTTTTCTAGTTATAGTTTTCAGCCATTGTAAATATTCCCTATTATCGATTTTATTTCATTCATTAGTTACACTATTTTTAGTTACAAAAATGTTCTCTTTCTCTGATAGAAAATGCTTTAAATATTATGCTATAAGGTTGGTTTTGATTACCTTATGAGACGTGGTAAGACCATGTAAGGAACGGGAAAACATAATTTACTGTGGGAAATTGGAATTTTGTTTCTTTGATAGAAAAGAGTAAAGGGTTCAGAATTATACAAACATTAAATAGGATTAAGGATTATTTCATGGTTTACTATATAAACTAGCACTAGAATAGATAATAAAGGGCTACGCTGAGTGCAGCATGATACGACTGCAGCATGTTTATCATTGAAATTTTAAAGTGAATTTACATACAGTGAAGAGCTTGACTCAGTATCAGTAACATCTTTGCAAAATCTTTTGACTCCCATCTGAAAGCTTATATCAAGAGGAATCCAAAGAATGAAATTCCACTGAAATCCTATATATAATTTGGTTGTTTGTTAAATTGCACTTTTGCTCCTGGTTTTGGTCTGTATTCTTAGAAATGTTAAGACAAACATAAAATCGTACAACATACTACTAAAATTTTGCATTAAGAGGAATCCAGAGAATTAAACCTAATGAAACATAAAAAATAATTGAGTATACTTTGAAAAATATCCATTATGGCCCCTTTGACCTCCTAAAGCTTAGAGACTATAAGAGCTAGGTCAAATACGTCGACATTCTACCAAAAGATTACAATGGAAACTAAAGGAAAAAAATCAAGTTTAAAATTGATAAAGAATAAAGATTTAACATATTAAAAAAAAAAACAAAAAACAAAAAACTGTCGCCCCTTTTACTACTAATAGGTCGCTAACGCTACGATCCGTTGACATACTACTGAAAGCTTACTCCAAAAAGATTTCAAAGAAAAAAAAACATTGAAATCCAATGAAAAATGAAAATCGCAGGTAATCTGTACATTTGCAATTTTGCACCGTTAGTCAACATGGGCTATTAAAATATGATTGTTGAGTGTTATACTTAATTTTCGTATTGGATCCATTGCAAAATAAATCATCAAAATCGGACCAAAAATTTAAAAAAAAATGTTTGATACGCCCCTTTTGGGTCTCATTCATTTCATATACAGAACATGCGACGTGAAATCAGTTGAAAGTTTAGATTGGAAGTTACCCCAGGAGTAAATTGAAAAAAAAAATCCATCAAAATCTGATAAGTAATAAATATTTATCAGCAATATATATAATAACCTTCAAATAAGGACGACAACCTCACTATACTACAATACGATTACATAGACCCTAATGGTTGTTATTTCGAAAGTTTGAAATATTAATTTTCCAACAAATTTATTTCGAATTTTTCGCAATATATGTCCGGGATTTTGAAATTTGCCAATTTTTTGAATCGGGATGAAACTACCTCTAGTCCCTTCCCCTTTTTCGTCTTAAATGTGTTCTAGCACATCGTCGCCTAATTAAAGACGGGTATCCCTATGGCGAATAAGAAAAACTGTCGATCTTGTTGTATTATTCATTTACTTATTTTAGACTGGAGTCTGTCTCTCCTGCAGTGTGGAGTCAGTAAAACGATTCCCCGTGGGAGAGATGTATGCTCTATATACATTTCAGTGTACTTGTGCTTGACAGAATTTCTCATATGGATGCACTATAATACTTTCAAATTTTGGCTTTTTATACCCCCGCAAACAAAGCATGGGGGTATATAGGAATCACCCTGTCCGTTCGTACGTCCGTTTGTCCGTTCGTCTGTCTTTCCGTCCGTCTGTCCGTCCATGCACCTTGTCAGAGCATGTTCTCCTAAACGGCTGCTTGGATTTTGGGGAAATTTTACACAGTTGTAGTACACCATCTGAAGATGGGCATGAAGTAGTCTGGTTGCTGTCTAACATTTTGAAGATGAAATAATTCGTCCGTCTTTGAACATTTTCTGGAAAGGGGGATGAACCTTGTCAGCGCATATTCTTCTAAACGGATGAATAGTACAGCACCTGGAGATGGGCATGAAGTAATATATTTTGAAGGGGAGATTATTTGTCTTGAATATTTAATTGAAAAGGGGGGGACAGGAATCTTGTCAGCGCATTTTCTTCTAAACCGCTGCTTGGATTTTGATGAAATGTTATACAGTTGTAGTACACCAGCTGAAGATGTGCATGAAATAATATGGTTGCTGTCCGAAATATTGAAAGATAGATAATTCGTTTGAGTATGTTCTGGAAAAGGGGGTATGGGAATATCATTTTGTCAATACTTTTATTGTGTCCATATATGTACTGTGTCCACAACCGTATTGTGTCCACACACACTTAAATTTACACTTGCCATATTGATTCAGGGTTCAATTAGCGGGGGTATAACTGGCTGCCATTCGGCGACAGCTCTAGTTTATTTTTTGCGTTATCAAAATGTTATTTTGACCACCTGTTTATTGAGCCCACATCAAATAATTGAATTATGCCAAGTTTTCTTTCTTTTGACTCGATAAGTGCCCTGTGGTTGTTTAAGTGTTGTGATTGTCTTCTGTTTGTAGGCCAACGGATGATAGCGATCGTAAGAACACTTTGCCAGTTAATTGTATGTTTGCTGAAAACCCTGCATTCATGGATAATGTAGGCATAGATACAGCGTTTCTCGATAACTAGCAATGAATTCCGCTCAAACCGGTGCTAAGGGCCGTCTTGAACTTACTATGAGGTATGAGCAAATTTCATTGTTGAAGGCCTCATGGTAACTTCAAGATTAAGAACAACAATAAAAGCGTTGTTCCGTTGCTTTTTTTACCATGTATTTGTAGAGACTTTGTTTCATGTACATTTACTCCATATCCTTTTATTGTTTATTACCAACAATTATCATTTGTCGATTTATTGAAATTTAATTTCAGGTAAAGAATTGAGGGAGAAAGATGAGAATAAGAAAACAATGTATCTTTCTGATTATCAAATAAGAGATGAAGGGAATCTTGTCCTTGTACTAACGCTACTCGGCGGATCTGATACAGAAGAAATGTCGGAGTTAGAATCGGAGGAATCTGATGAGTCAACTTCTAATGAAGTGGAACAGTCTTCAGACTTTATTGAAAATGTTTTGAATCCCCCATTAAAGGTCTTGGATTCTGATGTTGAACTGACATCGGAACCAGATATGATAACCCTGGACGACGATAAAGATGGACAAAGGGCTAAAATGCCTTGTGGACATGCAATAGGTAAATGGAAAATTTCAAGTAAGGGTGTAGACAATGAATTTTAGTTATCCGCAAACGACACGGGATTAATTTCAGCATTGCATATCTAGTTTTTTTCTATCAAACAAAAATAGAATAAATAAATAAATGAATAAAACCCAGACGATACAGGATAGATCTAAATGAAATAAAAGTGACATCGGAAATATCTGAAATGGCTGATAATTATAATCACAGGCCATAATCTGCAAGGGAACTACACAAGCAACTCGGGGACAGTCGGACTTGGTACCGGAACAAGCAAAAGCTAGCGGTAGGTTTTAGCCGGTTTATGGGTACCAAACCTACCGTTTATCTGTCCCGTATCCCTATAGTATAATAAATATACGAATAAAACCCAATACAGGTAGACTACTAACTCCATAACCACAATCATGAAAGGAGAGAAAATGGCAATAATAAATGATTGTGAAAGATGGGTCAAAATGTCTCCTTTATAAAAAAAAATTCAAATTCTTCTTTTCCAAAAGTAAAAATAGTAATAATAGATAACTTTATGAACATTCCGTTTTTAAAGACATTTGAAGACAGGAATTATGCTAGTTAGTTGATAACATTGACAAACAAGAACCGAAGCCAAAAGTCATCACGAGTGCTTATTATGCGTGTTTTGAAAATAATTTTGACACTACCAAATATATTTCAAAAACTATAACCCTATCTTCAAAAAGACACCTTTATTTCTTTCTTCTGATACTTTCAATTTTTTGAATTGATTAACTTGTTCTCGTCCTGATATAGCTGAAATATTGCTCATTGGACGTTAAACTCTAACTAATCAATCAATCAATCAAAAATCTAACCCAATCAAAGTTGTATCTTTCGGGGATTTTTTTTTCCTGATTAAGAACCTTCAAACTGATACTGTGACATAAATTGCCTGATATTGAATCAAACATGCATTAACAAAATATGCAAAAATAATAATAAAAAAAAGAAACAAATTTAAAAAAAAATACAAAAATTGGAAAGCATACACGCACACACACTAAAAGAGGAGCAAAATACAAGAAAGAAAAGTTCCGCAACGAGTTTAATCCACTGCGTTGATCGACACGAGTGACATTTTTATTGATATTCATGATGGTCGATTAGTTATGCTTTTAATTATGTAGATTTTCTACTCAAAATCCGAGATTTTAGATGCGGATTATTTTTTTTTTTCATTTCAATAAGGTCTGTAGGTCTTGTCAAGTGACCTCCGAGAATTCACGATAAGACTGCAATTCGAAAACGTTTCAAGCCTAAACATGACGTCTGAGGATTATAACGTTCAAGTTTTTGTTTGAAACGTCATATGGTTTCGTTAAAAATGTAACTTCCGGGTACAGTTTATGTGCCCCGAAGTTACAAAATTTAACGAGACTTACAGACCATATACGCCTGTTGTTTACTTGACGATATTGTGACGTCGCTTCATTTAGACGTCATCCGGTGACTAGAAATCCTTTATTTTCACCGGTGTCAATATGTCATTAATTTAACGATAAATCACAGCTATCTAAATCACAGCTATCTATATAATAATAGTGTTATATTTTTTGAAGCCATATTTTATCTTTTTTTCTAATACATGGTTAAATGAATAAAACATACAATGAAATAGCAAGAATAACGTGATCTCCAGTGGGTATGAAATGGCAAGATGGTTTTGAAAAATGGAAAGTTAGTGGTAATAAATTCATCGCGGCAAAGTATTCCTATTTTCTATAAATCTAAGATCATACATACCTGCTACAAATACGACATACATGTCGATGTCTACTGAAATACATGAAGACTCTTTACCAAACCCTTCGGGCAGTTTTGAGTTTGATTTTTCTTCCGTAGTGCAACAGTGTTTTACCAGCAGACTAGATTCCTTGAGCTTGCCGGCAGTTTAGCGGCGAGCACTCTTTGACCCTTCTTTCAAAATTACGTTTTGTCTTATGCTTTTTCTATTCCAAGATAGTGCTCATTGAGTTAGTAGTCTACCTGTATTGGGTTTTATTCGCATGTGTATGATACTATAGGGAAACGGGATAGAGAAAGGGGAGGTTTGGGTACTCATAAACCGGTTTAACCCTACCGCTGGCTTTTGCCAGTGCCGGTACCAAGTCCGGCTATCCCGAGTTCCTATCGTTATTTATGTTTGTCTCTTGTTTTCATTATTGTTTTTCTGGTGCAGTTTGCTTGTAGATTGTGGCTTGTGATTATAGTTCCTGGCCATTGTAGGTGTTTGCTGTTTTCCTGTGTTTGTAATACACAAATGAACTAAGTAAAACATTGTCAAAGATTGTTGATATATTTCATTATATGTATAGCAACTAGAGTCAGAATTTGATAATATATTTCCATGATTGATAAAATGTATATTGCTACTTGTTAAGTCTTAACATAGACCATACCAATCAATTTCAAGTGTTCAAATTTTAAACCTTCGTAATATTGATAGAATCCAAACTAGCTTATTATAAGAGACAGTTTTAAGATTCAGTTATTTTACAATTTTTTTTTTCTGAAAATATGCAAAATGATATCATGAATTTACACTTTGTGCATTAGAGTAGTGTTTCAAGTTTTTTTTTTTTATTTTTATTTTTTTTTCACAGGGCCTGACTCTTTAACGGCATATTGTAGAAGTTTGCTTACACATGGAAAGTATGAATTCAGGTGTCCATTTCCTGACCCTTACTGCGGTCAACTATGGGAGTAGCGCCTTGCTGTTCTTACAAAACAAGAGTTGACGGAGTTCGAAACTAAAATTGCGATGAATTATTTGGTTAAAGCTGTTGGAATTCAGGAATGCCCGAAATGTGGGTCGTACTGCGAACGGAAAAACAGAAAGGATGTAAGAGTTGTTTGTCCAATTTGCACTCGGAAAGGACGGAGAAATTATGAATTTTGCTGGTTTTGTTTACGGAAGTGGCTTACGGGTGACGTGAAAGATTGTGGAAATATAAACTGTTCCGGGGAGGATCCTAGGAAAACATTCTGAGGGAATGTTCAAAAAAGGTCGTTGTTGGAGTTCCAAACTGTCCAGCTGTTCGTGCCTGTCCGAAATGTGGACTTATGATTGGGCACATTGATAAATGCAAACAAATGGTATGTCGATGTGGCCAGAAATTTTGCTTCATCTGTTTAAAAATGGCGTCAGGTGGAAAATATCAGTGTGGTGCCTTTAACTTTAAATGTAAAGTTGCTCCTATCCAAACTGAGCTGCCTTAACATTCCAAAATCAGCCGTGTTCTAATATACATGGATTTATCCAATATATATGATTGCACTTGCTTCTCCATAATTTAAAATTCAACAATGCTTGTTATAATGATATTTCGAAGCCCAAATTGCAATGAAATCTCCCTGTGATATTTGAATTACATTGAATTAGCCAGTACAATATTCTACTGAAGCGTATTACGGACAAAAGAAAAAAATGTTTACTTAGTTCAAAATTTCGACTTTTTAAAAGTCAAAATCTTGACTCTATGGTCAACGTTTCCATCTTGAACCCAAATACATTGTATTGCCTTTTCTAAAATTAAAACTTGGATTTTTTTTTAACTCGAAATTTCGAATTTTTTAAACTTAAAATTTCGACTTTTTCATACTCAATTTTTTCCATATTAAGTCAAAATTCAGACCTTTTGAAACTCAGAATTTCGACTTTTGAAGCATCAAAATTTCGAATTTTGAAACCTCAAAATTTCGACTATTGAAATCTTAAAATTTCGATTTTTGAAACCTCAAAATTTCGACTTTTTTCAACTCGAAATCTTTTACTTTTAAAAACCCAGAATATCGACTTAAAACAATCTCAAAATTTTGACTAATAAAAATCGAAATGTTGATTTTTTTAAATCTTTCAATTTTGACTTTTATAACTTAAAATTTCAACTTCAAAGTTTTTACCTTTAAGTCCAAAATTTGACTTTAAAGTCGAAATATTGAGTAAATAAAAGAATTTAGAGCTTAAAATAGTAAAAATTCCGAAAAGTAGAAATTTTTAGTTTAGAAAATTGGAAATTTCAAAATATTAAAAGTCCAAATTTTCACTTTAAAGTGAAAGATTTGAAATTGAAAAAGTCGGAATTTTGAGTTAAAAAAAGTCGAATTTTCGAGTTTGAAAAGGTCAATATTTTTAGTATAGAAAAGTCAAAATTTTGGTGTGAAGATTGAACTTTTGAGTTTGAAAAAGTCGAAATTTTAAGTTTAATTTGAAATTTCGAGATTTTAAAAGTCGAAAGTTTTCTTTCTAATGTCCCGAATACGCTTCCGTACTAATCGATATTTTTTTAACTAAGATAGAACTTGACGAATGACAATTGTCTTTAAAGTCGAAATTTTGAGTAAATAAAAGAATTTAGAGCTTGAAATAGTAAAAATTTCGAGTTCCGAAAAGTAGAAATTTTGAGTTTAGAAAATTGGAAATTTTGAAATATTAAAAGTCCAAATTTTTACTTTAAAGTTAAAGTTTTGAAATTGAAAAAGTCGGAATTTTTGGTCAAAAAAGTCGAATTTTCGAGTTTGAAAAGGTCAATATTTTTAGTATAGAAAAGTCAAAATTTTGGTGTGAAAATTGAACTTTTGAGTTTGAAAAAGTCGAAATTTTAATTTTAATTTGAAATTTCGAGATTTTAAAAGTCGAAAGTTTTCTTTCTAATGTCCCGAATACGCTTCCGTACTAATCGATATTCTTTTAACTAAGAACTTGACGAATGACAATTGTCTTTATACGACCGCAAAAATTTTGCGGTCGTATTATGGTATGGCGCAGTCGTCGGCGTCTGTGTCCAGCATAACTTTGTTTCTAGTGGACGAATCATCTTCAAATTTCAGTATGAGGTTTCTTGGCATAAGGTTAATCCCGGGTTTTAATTTCGGTTTGAGGCCCACCCGTTTTAGAAAAAGAGGCCAAAAAGGGGTAAAATTGGGTATTTTCGTATCTGTGGACAGCATAACTTTGGTTCCAGTTAATGGATCATTTTCAAATTTTAGTATGATGTTTCTTGGCACATGCTTTAGCCCAAGTCATAATTTTATGTTCCTGGCCCCGCCCGTTTCAGAAAAAGGGGCCAAAAGAGGTTAAATTGGTTGTTTTCACTTATTTGACTGTAGAACGTTTATTATTTATCGGATTTTGATGGGTTTCTTTCACTAAACTCCTTAGATAAGTTTTCCAATCTGAAGTATGCCAACGGATTTCACGTGTATTTCAACGGCATGTACCGTTCACGGGATAAATGGGGCCCAAAAGGGGTGATTTCAAAAATTTCATTTTTTAAAATTTTTAGTCCGATTTTAATGCAGTTTTTTTCTAAGGATTCCTTATGAAAAATTAACAGAGCGCTGTACTATAAGATTTTTGGTAACTTGTTTCATTACCCAGCTATGAGGGGCCGAAGGGGGCCAAAATTGCAAATTTTTATTTTTCATTGGATTTCGATGGAAATTTTTTTGATTCCTCTTGATGTAAGCCTTCAGTCGTATGTCAACGGATTTGGCGTAGCTCTTACCGTTTCCAAGCTATAAGGGTTCAAAGGGGCCAAAACTGCAAATTTCCAGATTACCTAAAATTTTATTTTTCATCAGATTTCGATGGGATTTTTATCCCCGCACTTTTCTGAAGAAAATGCGGGGATATTGTTTTGGTCCCGTCCGTCCGTCCGTCCGTCCGTCCGTCCGTCTGTCTGTCTGTCCGTCTGTCCGTTAGATGGACCATGTCAGTGGAACTCCTCGCTCATTTTTGGATTTAGTGTTTTAATTTTATTTTAGAATTGTTGCATATATGCTGCAGATGCGCAATAAGCTTTCGGATTTTTTGATATTGGTCTTGGTGCAAACAAGAGGCCCCAAGATGTATATTTTGACAACTGTGAGCTTGTCAGTGGAACTCCTCCTTCATTTTTGGATTAAATGTTTTGATTTTGTTATAGAATTGTTGCATATATGCTTTCGGATTTTTTAAATTAGTCTTGATGCAAACAAGAGGCCCCAAGATGTCGATTTTGACACATGTGAGCTTTTCAGTGGAACTCCTACATTTTTTGATTTATGGATTTAGTTTTGTTATAGAATTGTTGCATAAAGTCTGCAGATGTGCAATGAAGTTTCGGAATTTTGATTCCGGTTCCAACTTTGG
>MJUU01001983.1:0-22643 GCA_002080025.1 Modiolus philippinarum
ATATGCAGAATTTAAATTCACAGTAACTTCGGTATTTAGTTATTCAAGAACTTAAAAATGCCAAATTAGAGAAATCAGAGAAGAACTTAAATTTCGAAGATAACTTGATGTGTGTATATAGCTTTTGTTTCCAATCAAACTGTAGAAGTTTTTATTTCACCTAAGCAGCAGAACACAGCCATTTGGAGGGGGTAGGTTTTTAAATTTCATTCACATATTGTATATACTCCCCAATATACACTTCTCTCTGGGGTCGAGTAAGATGACAGACTTTGTACGCATATACAGTTTCACTCACATACATATTTGCATACAAGGGCGTAAAAAACATGGGTATGTAAAACAGAACATGTGCAAAGGGCTTAGTGGAATTTGTCGATATTCTTGATGTTTCGTCTATAGTTTGCGAACAAGGACTCTTTCACCATCGTTATTTTCTTACTTTTGTTTGTAACACTAGTTTAGTAGAAAAAAAGAACGGAAACGGGGAATGTATCAAAGAGACAACGACCCAAAGGGGAGTAATAACAACTCAAAACCAATGAACGGTGAGGAAACCCAACACCCAACGGCAGGTCGGAGTCGGCCCCTAAATAAAGAGAAATTAAGTTTAGCGAAATCGACACCATCCTAGACTCCTATAGACTTAAAGTAAACAAACTAGAAAACAAACAAGACACGGCACAAAATCTTAATAAATTTCCTGACTTAGGACAGACGCAAACCTGCTGCGACGGGTTAAACTAGTTTTAAAGTCTAGTTTTTAATCGAGAGCTTCAACTTTCGCGTCTTAATTTTGTATTGAATGAGTGATCAGTTGTCCATGTGCACTTTTGTTCTACTTTAATGATTACTTCAGTTGTTTCCGTTTACTTTTTGACTACAGATGCAATCTTATCAGCTAATTTGTTTTAATTAGTGTTTTCCGCCCCGTTGTAGTTTTTTCTTATATTGAGCCTGGTTTGATAAAGAACAATTTACTTTACATCGGCAAATGAATAACAATCAGATTTAAACAAACCGAGACAACACGACAAACCCAGAAATAAATAACACAGAACAAGAACGCCACTTATTATATATAAATCATTGGCAGTGTGACACGACAAACACAGAACGCCACTAATTATATATAAAGCATTGGCAGTGTCATGACAAACACAGAACGCCACTAATTATATATAAAGCATTGGCAGTGTGACACGACAAACAGAGAACGTCGCTAATTATATATAAAGCATTGACAGTGTGACACGACAAACACAGAACGCCACTTAATATATATAAAGCATTTGCAGTGTGACACGACAAACACAGAACGCCACTACTTATATATTAAGCATTGGCAGTGTCATGACAAACACAGAACGCCACTAATTATATATAAAGCATTGGCAGTGTGACACGACAAACAGAGAACGTCACTAATTATATATAAAGCATTGACAGTGTGACACGACAAACACAGAACGCCACTAAATATATATAAATCATTGGCATGTGACACGACAAACACAGAACGCCACTAATTATATATATATAAAGCATTGGCAGTGTGACACGACTAACACAGAACGCCACTAATTATATATAAAGCATTGGCATGTGACACGACAAACACAGAACGCCACTAATTATATATATAAAGCATTGGCAGTGTGACACGACAAACACAGAACGCCACTAATTATATATAAAAAGCATTGGCAGTGTCATGACAAACACAGAACGCCACTAATTATATATAAAGCATTGGCAGTGTCATGACAAACAGAGAACGTCACTAATTATATATAAAGCATTGGCAGTGTGACACGACAAACACAGAACGCCACTAATTATATATAAAGCATTGGCAGTGTCACGACAAACACAGAACGCCACTAATTATATATAAAGCATTGACAGTGTGACACGACAAACACAAAACGCCACTAATTATATATAAAGCATTGACAGTGTGACACGTCAAACAGAGAACGTCACTAATTATATATAAAGCATTGACAGTGTGACACGACAAACACAGAACGCCACTAATTATATATAAAGGATTGACAGTGTGACACGACAAACACAGAACGCCACTAATTATATATAAAGCATTGACAGTGTGACACGACAAACACAGAACGCCACTAATTATATATAAAGCATTGGCAGTGTCATGACAAACAGAGAACGTCACTAATTATATATAAAGCATTTGCAGTGTGACACGACAAACAGAGAACGTCACTAATTATATATAAAGCATTGACAGTGTGACACGACAAACACAGAACGTTACTAAATATATATAAAGCATTGGCATGTGACACGACAAACACAGAACGCCACTAATTATATATAAAGCATTGGCTGTGTGACACGACAAACACAGAACGCCACTAATTATATATAAAGCATTGGCAGTGACACGACAAACACAGAACGCCACTAATTACATATAAAGCATTTACAGTGTGACACGACAAACAGAGAACGCCACTAATTATATATAAAGCATTGACAGTGTGACATGACAAACACAGAACGCCACTAATTATATATATAAAGCATTGGCAGTGTTACACGACAAACACAGGACGCCACTAATTATATATAAAGCATTGGCAGTGTGGCACGACAAACACAGAACGCCACTAATTATATATAAAGCATTGGCAGTGTGACACGACAAACACAGAACGCCACAAATTATATATAAAGTATTGGCAGTGTGACACGACAAACACAGAACGCCACTAATTATATATATAAAGCATTTGCAGTGTTACACGACAAACACAGGACGCCACTAATTATATATAAAGCATTGGCAGTGTGGCACGACAAACACAGAACGCCACTAATTATATATAAACATTGGCAGTATGAAACCCTGCAATTTTTTTTTATAACATCAAGTGCTTTGAAAGAGTAAGCATGATGTGCTTCAGGCTTTCCACCCGTCACGCTGCCAACGAAAGTCTAGTTTTGTCATAGTCGTGTCTTCCCAGTCTATTTTTGGTCATAAATGAGGGCTCCTTTCAACCAACAATGCATTGTTGATTTTCAATTCGGTGAGTGTTCCTGTTTCCTGAGTTTAATATTTTACCCTCTTTTAAATGTAATAATCGTGCAATAAAGAATTTTACAAACAGTAATTAAGAAACTTAATAAACAAACAAACCTCTGCCGAATGTACATAGGTATTCTTTAAGTCATTCACATCATAAAAGTTATATGTGAATACTTAAAGTTAATTTTGAATACTTTTGAGAGGCGACTTAACAGTATTATGTAGATATAGCATTTATCTGTTTGTAGGGATACCTGCTGATAGACAAGAAAAACTCAAGAGTAAACCTATGACAGAAGAATTTAAAGATAATGGAGACGGTACCTGGAATTATAATGTTATACGAGATAAAGAGGATGAACTCCCCAGTATGCAGTTTCCATTTACTCCTGGGGTAGAAGTCAAAACAAAGAATGCTATGGGAAAAGGAATGAATGTAACTAAACACTACTATTTTAAATCATATCATGAGTTTTATATATATTCGTTTTTAATGCATGTTCATCACGTAAGATTTTAATTGGCAATTTCATTTAACAACCACCTGGCGCTTTGAAAACCTAAGAGCACATTTCTTCCTACAGTACACCAGGGATTAAAACCCTCCGCATAGACGATTCCTCAAGGTTACAGCAAATTTGTGTATTCAACATGTTAAGCTTCGTTTTACCCTGCAAAAAGTTAATCGCTTCTATTGTTGTTATTTGATTCGGTCAGTAAAATAGTTAGGTTGAGTATGGACAGGCAGTGGGTAAAGATATGTATATATGTCGACAGTTTTACGATCCCGGGAATAGTATCAAAGCATCTACCAAGTAACTTTGCAATCTCATATATGATTAGAAGCAAATGTTGATGAAAGTTTGGTTGAATAATTTGGGATTTTATATAGTGCACTCTATATTTATTTAAGCATCAAGTTTGCTAGCAAATGAAAAGAACATTTAATAGCTATCTACTTTTAGCGATACAAATGTATTAAACATAAACACAAAATAACTATGAACACTTAATTATATCCACTTGAAGCTTAACGTCTCTCTTTTTCAAGTTCCATCTACCTATTTGAAAATTGAAATCGACTAGTATTTGATTGGTGTGATAACTGATTGGATATGCATGGATTTTTAGCACTAGCCTAAAGCTTTCCAACTTAGCTAGTAACTTGGCAAAGTTTATAGATACGTGGTTAATTAAAAAATCTGAAACGAATTGTAGCAATCAGCAAACAGTAAGTTACCCCAAAACTCATGTTTACCAATTTAAATGAAAACTATTTCATAAACTTGACGTTAACGGGATTCAATATATATCTGGTCTTCAATATATTATTTGGTATTATCTCAGGTATTTTGTTAGAAAAACATTAACAATCGTTTGCCGATGTTACGGTCAATCTTTATATATTTATTCTGTCTGTAAGAATGTACATGTAGATCCACTACACAACAGTCAGTTTCCTTTTGTAAATTTACCATGGAAGCTCGGAATTGACTTTGCAATGACCTGAAAAGATAACATAACAGCACATAAACCTACACTACATTCATCCACAAAAACTATTCATTGATGTTCATTTAGAGTTTATGTCAATAACAACGTTCGTTAGCTTCGTTTTTATTTCAAAAAGCATAACTTTTTTTGTCTAAATCTGAAGGAATAGTAAGGAAAATTTTTCTCCGATGAACTGAGAGGGAATGTCAACGAGGCAAAGTATGAAAATATGGAAATATTTAATTAAGTTATAGGATTAATGAATTATACCAATGAATAAGTAAGAATGAATATTTTGCTAATCTAAAATTAGCGCATAACCTTACTTACATGATAAACTACCTAATAATACATGTATACGAGTGTCGTGTTCATGATGACCTCATTCTCTATAATATGTACATATATCCTAACCTACTCCAAATATTGAAGCAAATCAGAACACAGAAAAAAAAATCGAGGACAAGCAAACACTAGGAGAATCAAAGTACGGGGTACAGAGTTAATTAATGTCGAATTAGATGAAATCAAAAGAGTACTTTTCTTTAGTTTGAAGTTTGTTTATTGGAAATAATTTTGAGTTTTTATTGCTGTGTACACACTGAATTTGTTTACTTATGTATTAGAATAAATTATTTTTTTGTCCAAATGCTTTTTATTACACTTAAAAAGGAAAAAGAAGGGAAACGGGGAATGTGTCAAAGAGACAACGACCCAAAGGGGAGTAATAACAACTCATAGTATACATACATGTTATGAAACTCTGTCAGTCAGCCAAATTCTGAGTGTGTACAATTTTAAACTTTACATAGCAACAGAAGTACTCATTGAGAAAAGGAAGGGCATTTTAAATATTTATACAAACTTCCTATAGCCTCTAAGAAATGATGCTAATGAAAGACAATTTCAAATAACTAAATACCGAAGTAACTGTGAATTTATTGCAAAGGATGCAATAAAAGTCCCTTTAAGGATGTAGTTAGGTGAGGTTTTTGCAATTTGTAAAAGTCATTCGGATTTCTCTGATTTTATCCATTATTACTATGTAAAATATTTTGCCCCATTACACCCAATTTTCTACTTATCAAAGTCTTCAGAAGCTCATGTTAAGTCAGTAAGCAAGATTTTGTTAGATTGTAGATTTTCCTTCCATGTGAAACAAATCAATATTGCGTCCATGCTATACTAAGGTAAAAGTCCAAGATAACCTTTCCCGCCATTTTTTAAAATGTGAAACATCTTGAAAATAAGGCCCATAACCTATCAATATTTTTAGCTTATTTTATTCCTTTAACAATGCTCTTTCCATTTAGGGTTTCCATTTAAAATCGTAGATTAAAAAAAAATCACCTTACTACATCCTTAAATTCCTCATTTTACAAAAAATTTTCTTTCTTTCCGGTTTGCCCAGAGTTTCTATCGCTGTTATGTTTGTGTTTTGTCTGATTTATGTTTCTCCTGAGTAGTTCCCTGGCAGATTGTAGAATGTAATTGTAATTTTAGATACTTCCTGTTATCCATTTTATTACATGAATATATATGCATTAGAAAAAAACAAAAAAGAAATACACTACATATACTAAAGTCCAAAGACATGGCAAAAATATGAATAATACTAAAGCCATGTCCAAAAACATACAAGTGTGGGCTTTATTTATTTTTTACTAGAAAGTACACGTTTCAGGCAACACTTTACACGATTTTCTACAAAATTTCAAAATGTGAAATAGTTTTGAAAATAACCCAATATAGGAACTAAATAAAAGGCTAAATGACCGTACTTCTTTGTGTTAAAAGTAAAAGTGTAATAAAGTTAAAATATAAAGATTCTTTTAAAACACTTTCAAAAACAAAACTCAAAAATTAAATAACACAAGGATTACTAAGATGTCGTGAAGTTTGAAGTCAAAAGCTTTTAGTTGATTTTATAGAAGTAGGAACTGAATAACCCTAAAATACGTAAATAATTCGATGAAATTGGCTATTGGCGAGGAAAACTTGCAATACTATGTTAGGAATCAAAATACTGTAACATGTATAAGGCGACGAAACTCGACACAATGTGAATTGATCAAAACTGTTCGTTTGGCACTCCTGGTGGACTGTTAGTCCCCGGGGGTATTCACCAACCCAGTAGCCAGTACTTCGGTGCTGGCCCGAAAACCTATTTTATTTGAAAATTTTTCAATATCTAAATTTAAGAAAATTTAGTTAAAACCTAAGGAGTATCTGCCTCTTGCATTACTCTCTCCTAAGCTGATTTTGGCTTTATTATTTAGATCTTATTAGTAATTTGTTCTCTATCAGCTTTTACACATATTTCGATTCATTGATTTCCAAATGTTTTGATTTAATCTGCACTGATGACACATAAGTTGTCGAAATGCGCATTTGCAGAACCTTAATTTCACAACTAGGTATTTTGTTATTCGTTCTGTCGTTCAAAAACGTATCTCAAAACTTTTATGCGTGTTGAGTACAACCTTGCTTCTTCAACATAAAATAATTAGGGAGTTATTGAAGGAAGTGAGAACCGAACCGGCAATCTAAAACGAATATTCAAAGGACAATGGCTACACACATAATATACATGACCAAGATGTTGTTGTTTCAGAGGACATGGTCTCTAACATTATTGTTTTCATCTGCCGAAATAATATTTAAAAATATTCCCTTTTTAATATGAATCAACATGAAAACGAAGATCACAATTCCACTTCTTATATTGAATATAGAAATAAATAAAAGTTTAAACTGCAAAGTCCTTTTCCAGTTCTGCTTTATTACGTACTCCAACGAATAATTACAAAAGATGAAGAAAGATTTTACAAATATTTATGCGATGATTTCCTTTCGCCAATTTCTTTGTATTCATCTAATCAACTATGATTTGTTGTATCTATTCTACTATTGTTTCCCCCTAAATTACTCTATTTTGCTTTTATCTAGTTTACTGATATGTTTTTTTTTCTATTTTGAGATGGTTTGTTTTTATATAGTTTACTATGGTTTGTTTTCGTCTAGTTTACTATGACATTTGAGGGCGACTCAAAACTAGTTATGATAGAATTTACGGAATCAATGGGTTGGAAAGAAATGAAGATCACCAGGGAAGCCAGAGGAGACACAATGCATGCTGTAAGTTACTATTTACTTATTTCATATAATTGTTACTAGTATTTTACAGGGATTTTGAAGGAGAGGTACTCAAAGCATAGGAATATGTTATCCAACCGAAGATTGAAAATATTTTGTGTTATTACGTACTACACCCAATTTTTAATATATATTCGCTATCCACATGGGCACATGAATCAGATAAACAAACATACGTATACATCAAAATGTCAGAACAGGTTTAGTGTAATTTTGTTATTTATTTATCTATCAATTGATTTTGTAATTTCTTGTAATTTTAGCTAATCATCTGTTGTTTGTCTTTTTGGTATTTATTTATTTATCCATTGATTTTGTAATTTACGCGTATACACCTAACGTTAAACATTTTTTCTATTTAGGCCATGTTTTTGATGTTCTTATTACAGGGTTTTAGTTGGAGACAACATAAGTGAGACGTGTCTCTGGTCCACGGTGATGTCCTATTTTTTCTTCTTTTTTCACCCTTGCAAAAGGAGTTAACTCCGAAAATTTGGGCCTTTTCTTTCTTGTACATATATTATTTAGATTTTAGTTTTATTGGCTATTTTTATTTTGTTGTTCTCCATGCACGACAGCTATACAAACTTTCTTATTTTGTCCAATTTATATGACATTAAGCTGTCTCGCAAAATATATTTTTATTTTTTTAATTTTGGTTTATAGAAAAGTTCAAAGTATGGTTAAACTTAAATATGTGGACAAGCAGTTCCGGCAAAATAGTATGCTGTTTAGGTGAAGAAATTTATGGGTGCATCATGAGTAATTTAATGAGCACATTAGACACGTTGCCAGATCGACAGGTCGGCAAGTCGTTAGACAAGTGGTCGGATAGTCTTCAAGTGCACACTTTATCAGTATGACAGGTCGTCAGGTTGTCGGGCCGTTCCGGAGGTTGGAATGTTATGAAATTGACTGGTTGGAAGGTAATCTTGTCGTCAGATCGGTAGTGTTGTAAATGAAGTAAAATATATCAAATGAAACAGAATGTCAACGGCGCGCTGAAAAAAACGGTTTTTAGCTATGTATTGCCATTTCACTTTTTGTTGCTCCTTTTTGTTGTCGTTTTGGATAACTTTCCAGCCTTTATACTACAACATTGGTTTGCAGATGTATTTTGTAAAATGTGTTTTTTTATTTATTTCCAGACAATTGAGCTAGAAGGTGTAATCAGTGAAGCCGATTATAACAGATGTTAATATAGTAGTCATTGTGGGTGTGAAAAACGGATGCCAAACATCATCTTTGTTTACATATATAGAGCCAAAGATCACAAATAGTATCGCATATAAATGGATGCGAAAAATCACAAGCGTTGATAAAAAGACAATTTAAAGATACTGTGTGTTTTTGTATTACATTTACCAATAAAACTAATTGTAAACTATTGTTTTCACTGCTTTGCTTTGATTACCCTTTTTGTAGGTCAATACAGAAATTAATTGACATTTCAAATTATATTCCCGATGTAATATTCTGAGTGTAAAATTAAAAATTGACCAATGAACGAATTCTTATAAAACCGCACCACTGCAATGGAGACCTCGATGAAAAATAATTCAATGAATTTTTGTATATCTGGGTATGTTAGAATAATAAAACCAGCAACCTGATCATTCCATTCGCTCCATGAAAGTTCGCATTCTAAAACAGTAGTTACCATCCTAGTAAAAACGACAAAAAGAAGAATACTGGATACGTAAATTCGGAACTGCAATACCACATGGTTGCAATAAAACAATTGATAGTATAGGGTTTGGATGCCATCAACCAATGTACTGCATCACAAAAATGTAAAAAAACAAATTACTCCATAATAAAAGGACACATCAGTTCCAATCATCCAATATATCTATACTTCATCGATAACATCTAAAATTTTCAACCATAAACGTGTATTCCAGAGCCTTACCACCGACGACATCAAGTATTGTTCATGTTTAAATTTACTCTGGATTAAACGTGAATAAGATGAAGACCTTGATTCTCTTTCTGAGTGGAATAAGGCTGTGAGGTCGATAATTATTAACCGAATTAGTCAGTTACGAGGGTCAATGAAAACTAAAGCATCATCCATTTTCCAAAATTCCGATGTTGCAAGATAATGACAAATATGTTGTTGTTCTGGCAGATAAGCCCCAATAGCATCATTTTCATATATAAAAATCATTACATTGAATGTTTAAAGAGAGAACTAGGCATTGGTGACTCCCAGGGCAATCCATCATTCACAGCTACTACTCTGTCTAAGGAGGAGATATTACAGAACCATAAATCTGTTTTGCTTTCCTTTGGGATTTCAACCAAAGATGAAGACGCTGATCTCCCTTCCTTGTACTGTTTACCAAAATTACGCAAATGCCCATAAGAAAAATGGTACATCGCTGGATCTGCAAAATGTTCCACAAAACCTCTTTCTAATCTTTTAACCTCCATCTTGACAGCCGTAAAAGTGGGCCGTCAAAATTACTGTGATACTAGCTTTTCGAGAAGTAATGTAAATGAAATGTGGATATTAAAAAACTCTAAAGATCTGCTTGACATCCTAACATCAAGATCATTATCGCAGTGTAACAGCATCAAAACTTTTGACATCTCCACACTTTATACTACCATTCCTCATGAACAACTGAAATCTCGACTGAAAGATATAATTCGTAGATGTTTCTCCCGTGTGAATGGCGATCGAAGATACAAGTACATTATCATTGTCAGAGAACAAGACTACTTTGGGAAATACGACTCACAATCACAGAAAAAATACACGGTAGAAGAAGTGATAAAAATGGTAGATTTTTCTGATTGACAATTTATTTGTCCAATTTGGAGGACTTGTTTTTCAACAGACCATCGGAATTCCAATAGGCACAATCTGTGTACCGATCTGTTTCTCCACTCTTTTGTGGCAGAATTCATTGAAGGGCTTTTCAAAATAAAGATAAAAAACTGGACCAGTCCTTTGATATCAGCTTCCCTTATAATGATGATATTTCATCACTAAACAACCCTCGCTTTGGTGATTTTGTTCATCTCATTTATCCAAAAGAGCTTGAAATTAAGGATACTACAGATACTTTCACATCGGCCCCTTTCCTTGACCTTTATCTTGAAATTGACAACAGAAGTACATTGCAAACTAAGTTGTATGACAAACGCGATGACTTCACTTTTCCGTTTTCTTTGTGGCAACATTCCAAGAGCAGCATCATATGGAGTTGCGTCTCACAACAAAGGCTTGTGGTCGTTACAGTGACTTCCTTGACAGAGCCCAGTTGCTTACAAATAGACTACTTAAGCACGGGTACGTTACTAAATACTTAAAGTCATCACTACAGAAGTTTTACGGCCGACATCACGATCTTGTGGATTGTTACGGAATATCTGTTCTCGATGTCGACCATAAAACTTCTGTAGTGATGACTTAAAGTTTTTGGTAACAGCTGCCAATACATTGATATACTTATGGTACGAAAGATGAGACATTCAAGACAATAATGAATACCATTTTTGATTGGACAAGCAGAATCACACTTTTGGTCATTGGATCTTTCTACTAGTCGAATAAAAACAGACTGGCTATTTATTGCCTACATCGAGGACGGAAGCGATATACTAAAATGATTTCGGATAGGTAGTATAAATATTGGTGTAGTTTTGTAAAAAAAAACACCACTTGAGATTAACTGGGCGGAGTTTGTCTTAAACTTTGAACTGGAGAAAATCAAGCGGGGGTAGGACATGTTTACCCTTCCGGAGCACCTGAAGTCACTCTCGTTTTTCATGGGAGTTCACACTATGAGTGACTTGGTTCTTAATGTCGTCTTTTTATGTCCGTGCATGTAGCTGTCTCACGTCCTTGTTTTATCTTTGTTTTTCTCTGTTGCCGTTTTTGCCATGTCTTTTGACATCGCTTCCCTTGTTCCTTCTTATTCTTCTGCCATTGTTTCAGTGTAGTATCAATATTAGGTGTTAGAAATACAAAAGGTAAGATACATTAGGTATATAAATTACAGTGTTGCACACAGCTCTATATAATATGAATGATAATATCTATACCTAATGTATCTTACCTGTTGCAACCTTATCCTTCTTCTATCTATTTCCTACCCACCTAATGTTCATCGTGTACTATGTTACAACTCTAGATTTTCTACGAGGAGGAATGACCCGGTTAACGGAAGCAATATATTATAGGCTAGGTGGCTGACTGGTCTAGAGCGCTTGGCATATTGCAGGCGGTGTTGTTATAGATGACAACAAGGCAAGGGTTCAAATCAAGCCAAAGACCGAAGACATTGATGGATTTTCCGATGTTAACAGTTTTAAAAAGATGATTTTCATCACTTTTGGCATTTGAAATCCTATATTCTACCTTTGCAGCTCACCTTACAAACTCATTATCATTCTCTTACAAATACATTGTAATAATAAGCAATGGAACAACGCTTTCAATACCATTTCTACAAAAATTTTTTAAATAACAAAATACCGAAGTTACTGCTAATTTTATTTCTGCATATGCGCATTTCGGCAACTTATGTCTCTTCAGTGCAGATCAAATCAAAACATTTGGAAATCCATATATCGAATTATGTGTAAAATCTGATAGAGAACAAATTACCAATAGGATCTTTATAGTAAAGCCAAAACCAGCTAAGGATAGAGCTATGCGAGAGGGAGATACTTTTTAAATGCTATCTATTTGTTTGCTTTGGTGCTTTAATGTAAAGATCGCAGGAAATATTTTGGATGACATGAAAATACGTGAAGATTTTCGGTCACCTTTTTCCTGAAGATAATCGTAATGTTAAACAAATATATTTGATACCTGTTACCCGTTATACTTATCCTTATCAGCAAAACAAGTGATAAAATATTATCAAAGGAGTTCATTCGACAGGACAAAATGGCAAAGCTTGTAGGAAAATGGAAATTGGACATAAACTCATTCAAAAATTTTGAAGGTTTTTGCGAAAAAGCAGGTATTTATATAATTTATCAAAACTTTGCGAGATATAGCACAATTTGTATCAAATGTTAAAGCCTGTCTAATTCGGGGGAATTAAAAAAAGTTTTCCCATAATGTCTCATAGGACATAATGTTGTATGATGTATGCCAGAAATGGCCCATAATTGGTTCAATAAACTATTCTATTCTATAATGTTGGATGAAAAGGGCCTAAAAATTGGCTATAATTTTATTGCTTGTAAAAACGATAATCGTAGAGAAATAAATATAGGACTTTCTGCCAGTCTTAGCAAAAACACATTTTTGCTGTCAAACAATTTCACATGTATCTTTCTAATCCACTATTCATATTAAATAATCAGCAGATAGTTTATGAAAAAGGTATGTACATATTAAAGACCGAAGTTACCGTCAATTAAGTTTCTGCATATGGCCATTTCAACAACTTATACCTCTTCAGTGCAGATCAAATCAAATCATTAGAAGACGATAAACCAAATATTTATAAAATCTGACAGAAAACAAAAACGATCGAAATGAAAAGTGAAGTAAAATATACATAAATAAAAATAGAAAAATTAAAGAATTTTTCGAAATATGACATTTGTTTCTAGATTTTTCTTGCATAAGCGTTAACTATGAAATATCAAATACTTTCAAAGACTTGAATACGTTTAATTGAGTCTAAGGAACCTCGTAATTTACTATAATCTGATTTAGAGATAGAAAAAAATATTTGTCGGTCACCGGATGACGGCGATTGTAGTGAAACTTTACCAGTCAATTTTATATTTGTTGACGTTCCATCGATACAGAGTAATGGATGCAGCGTTGGTCGACATCTAGCAATGAATTCCGCTCAAACCGGAGCTGAGGGCCATCTTGAATTTGCATTTAAATATGAAAAGCTCATTGTTAAAGGCATTATGTTGACTTTATGTTGACTTCAAGATGAAGAACAAATATAAAAGCGTTTTTCAATCGCTTGGTTTTACCATGTTGTCTCATTTGCATTTATTTCATATTCTTTCACTATTGATTGGAAACTGGTGACGGCATCAAGTCTAGGTTTTAACGAGGTTTCACATACAACATCACAGCTTAGCTTTGTCCTCGAATTACTGTCCAGTTGTCAATGTGTACTCAGTATGTACTCTACCCGTTTCCGTAGACATTCTATTTAAGTTAATGTTATCAGTTTATGGTTTTGTTTAAACAATTATGTCGGCAAACGTATACTAAAGCCAGAGAGAGAAAGGAGAATGTCTAAAATCAAAAGTAAAAAACAAAACACAGCAATTTATATCTAACAAGAATTGCAAAAGAGTGACAAGGACAAAACAAATTATCAAAACTGAACACAAAAAAACCCTTAAACACTATCAGAAATGGAGGTATTTTGAAGTGATCCGGAAGGGTTGGCATGATTTTCTAATGGCGTCATGCGTCATATTACCAATGAAAAGTCCTGTTTCGTCGCAGTTTTGTCTTCCAAATCCATTTCATTGTTATTAATGAGAGTTCCGGTCACCAAACTATTACATTACAATTAAACTTATTGAGTGCTCCTGCTTTAGAACTAAATTATTTTTATTTGGTTTTAAATGAATTCATGAAGCAAAAATAATAATAACAAATAAAAAATGATAATTATAAAAATTATAAAATTAGAAATAATGAAAAATATAAAATTGGAAATAAAAGTAATAAGAAAATAAATACTCCATGTACGTTGCTCGGGACACTAGAGTCATCCTCATACATGTAAAAGTTATTATTAATATGATATTCTCATGAGGAGATTTAACATCTTAATGTAGTTTCAACAAGCATGTATTTATATTCTGTAATATTGTTTAAATCTGAAATCTGTTTGTAGGAATACCTACTTCTATGATAGAAAGATACAGAAATAAACCTATAACGGAAGAATTTAAGGATAATGGAGACGGTACCTGGAATTATAATGTTATACGTGACAAAGACGATGAACTCCCCAGCAAACAGTTTCCATTTACACCAGGGAAGGAAGTTGATACTATAAATGCTATGGGCAAAGGAATGAGGGTAATCATATACCAATTTTTATTAATTTTTACCGATTTGAAGAAGTTTATTCTCCCTTCTGTAAGAATGTATATAAAACAATATGTAGGTCTGATATAGTATCAATAAACAAGTAAACTAGAAAGGAGTACATATGAACTTATCTAAAAGTAACCTCTAACCTAACATTGTTGATTTATTGGCTTATCGGTCATTACTGATGTGTTTATACCAACCTTACACAACAAGTTTATCCGTCTGTTATGAACATGTAGTTTGCCCAACTCGAACAACGGCAGTAGAATACCGAAGGAACAAGGGAAGTGATGATAACAAATATTAAAGTCCAACGTGGAAAAAACGGCAACAGAGAAAAACAAATGAAATTACCAATTCTAGTACATTTCAAGCTACCACGTCAACAGAAACACAAATAATTGATGATCACATGATAGCTACAGCTGAACTTAAAGCAACTTCTAATTATAAAAGCATTCCTACTATGTATTGGCTTCCTAAACTACAGAAAAATCCTTTCAAATTTCGTTTTATTTCGGCATCAAGTAAATGTTCAACTACACATATTTCTGTTTTATTGACCAGTGCACTTACTACCATAAAAAATCTCGTCATCAACTTTAGCAACAAATGTTATGAATACAGTGGAATTAACTACTTTTGGAGTGTTAAAAATTCGGTAGAAGTTTTGGAAAGACTTCGATCTGTTAATGAAGCATACACCTCCGTCGATAGCTATGATTTTTCTAACCTCTATACTACATTACCGCATACACTCATCAAAGAGAAATTTTCGTATTTGATCAAATGGTCCTTCAAAAAATCAAGATGTACGTACGTTTGTTGCAATACATTTAAATCGTTTTTCAGTGACGACAAACATGACAAATATACCAACTGGACTTGTCAGGATATGATAAAAGCGTTAATTTTTCTTTTTGATAATATTTTTGTTCGTTTCGGCGATACAGTCTATCAGCAAAAAATAGGTATTCCTATGGGTACCAACTGTGCACCTCTCATAGCAGATTTATTTCTTTATTGCTACGAGTCACAATTCATGGCAAAAATTCAAAAAGACCCTTCTAAACAGCATTTAGTGGATAAATTTAACAATACATATAGATATTTGGACGATATTTTGGCTTTAAATAATCCTGAATTTTCTAAATTTACAGATGAAATGTATCCTGCAGAACTTGCTTTAAATAAATCCAATAGCAGCAGTGATTATACTCCTTTTCTTGATCTTGATATATCAATAAATCAAGGAAAGTTAAACACTAAGGTTTATGATAAAAGGGATGATTTCTAATTCCCTATAGTCAATTTCCCCCATCTCGACGGCGATGTTCCGTTAGCCCCTTCTTACGGGGTCTACATTTCACAACTTGTTCGATATGCACGAGTATGTAGTAATGTTTCTGACTTCAACGACCGAAATCTTTGTCTCACTGAAAAACTTCTGCATCAAGGGTTTAGATATCATAAATTGATAAAAACATTCTCTAAATTTTATTATAGATACATTGTGGGTTTTTTTCTTGTGCAGTTCCTATTTACTTTCTGGCATGTGGCTATGTTTTTCGGCCATTGTAGGTGTTTCCTGTAATCTTTTTTATTCCATTGACTTATTAAGAAAATTTGGTTCTACATGCAGGGCATTTCACATCCAATCTTCTATGGCAATATCATTTACAAAGCGCATAAATTCAAAAATTATCCTTCCAAACTTATTAATCCGTTGAACAAACTTATTCATAAAGGATATAAATACAGCATTGTTGTTAAATCTTTACTTCTGGTTTTTGTTGGCAAAAATATTGATCATCTCCTAAATGCTTTACACCACAACTAAACTTAAACAATTTTTCATAATGGCAGTATTTGGCATTGCACAATATCATGTTCTTCTTTCATAATTGATGATGTTGTTATACCATATCTATTCAGAAGTATTTCAATTGAAATTTCATATGTAAGAAGGCTTGATATCATAGTCAACGGAAATTATGTCCTTAGCTAGCTGTCAGTAACTGCGAGCATTTGTCCGGACAGTACCTGTGTGTATTGTCTTCATGTTTCATGTACTTCATTGTAAAGGTACTCGTCTTGATAAGTTATTTTTTAGCCATTCACCACACATAGGGGAGGGTTTGGATCCAAGAAAACGAGTATAACCCCACCGCAATTTTTGCGACTGTCCCAAGTCAGGAATATGTTGGTCATTGGCTTGTCCTTGTCTTTTTATAACATTTTAGTTTCTTGATATTTGGGTTATTGGATGTGGTTTGTTTCCATTGATTTATTCACTTTTTTACCGTTTCGGGGCCATTTAGGGCTTACTTTATGGTGTGAGGTTCCTCACTGTGTTGAAGACCTAGATGTTTTGTTTTGGGTTGTTTTAACCTGGATATGGGATGTTGTCTCCTTGACATTTACCCCATTTCCTTTCTTTTTCATAAAGACAAAACAAGGACGTTAGACAGCTACAAGACACGGAAATAAAAAGATGACATTAAAAACTAAAGCACTCATAATATGAACTCCCGTGAAAACCGGGAATGACATAAGGCGCTAGCGACACCGTCACACTATCAGTGAGGCATTTATTGTTTTGAATGATATGTTTGGTAGCGGATCGGCCAAATGTCTTTCTCTAACCATCAGACAAACCAACCAAAACCTATAGCACATACCACTTCTCTTACTCTCAAAGAATACCATGTTAAAGTAAATTAGAACAGAGCCGTCAGTCAAAAACGAATAGGCCAAGGACAATGACAACGTCGGAAACAACTAAGAAACAGAGACACAAAGTGAGCACGGCACAGAAAAGAAAAATGAAGACACCCACACACACAAAGATGAAAAATACGGACCCAATAATAAACCATGGGCGAGATCATATGCACCGGTAGAGTAAGCATCTGCTTCTTATAAGACACCCGCCGTGTGGAAATATCAAATCCAGTAGTAAGGTCAAATCCGGTAGAGGAAACAACAATTAAGCTTTCAAAGGGAAAGATCTGTATTCATCTGGGAAAAATATACCCCGTAGCGGTACAAAAGATGGTGATGTCGACCGCAAAACGTCTGGAGGGATAACTTCAATTTTTGGGTAACATACCCTTGTTTAAGTAGGCTATTTGTGAGCAATCGGGCTGTATCAAGACAATGGTTGTTTCAAGTACATTTAAATTACACAATTTGTGTGTTGTTTAGTAAGTCTTTCAAGCCAAGTTTCCTGAGCCTTCTTGTTTTTTGTCATGTGTTATTCATCTTTGTTTATGTGTCTTTATTTTTTCATTTTTCCTTCCCGTACTGGTATTACGTATCTGGTTTCTGGTGTTTTCCCATTCACTATTGTCCTTGGATTATTCGGTTTTAGATTGACGGTTCAGTTCTCATTGACTTTACATAGCTTTTAGAACTGAGACAAAATCTTAGAAAACCATTTTTCCTTTTATTTGATAAACAATATGTATTCTAACAAAACAATAAAAGGTTAAGTAAGTATATTACCAAAATACCAAAATATCCAAAGTGCTGAAATTTTGTGTATTGATTAAATTCTATATTGTATCAACATCGAAATCCTTATTTTTTTATTACTCCAATACTTTAATCTTTGAACTTTATGATGCTGAAACCTTGGTAACAGAGTCCCATGACCAAATATCTTCACTCTGATTGGATAAAAACGTCTTCCGGTACAACAAATTGAGGTTCCTAAAAGGGGTAATGTCGTACGATGTAGGGTAAGTAAAAAGTTGCATTAATTCTTCGACGGTCGGGAAATAATTTTGTAAATGTGCGATGTACGAGGTATAATAACAACATAATAAATAAAGTGTACTTTCATTTATCGATAAAAGAGCATGATATCAAACTACATTCATCAGTTTCCCACCGATTGTCAGGTAATGTGGGTCAAGCGACTAAAAATAAATGCTGTTGTATCTTTCATGTACAAACCTACTATAAATATCATTAAGAATATGGATACTCTAAAGATTTGTTAAAAGTGTGTGTGATTAATGACTCATTAATAGAAGGCTCGATCGTGATACACAAAAATGTACACATATTGTTTTGGTCAGGTAACTATAAATAGATTATCAAAAGAGCCGCGAAACATTGTAATATTAATATTGCGCTTTTAAAATTCTTAGAAAATTCGAAATACAAAGCACAATTACTGACAGAATTGTTAAAATACCTCAACGTTATCAGGTAAATATGTTCCGATAAAATTCATAACGCGGATGTTTCCTAAATGAATATTCTAATTTTAATCGAAAGCATTCGTGTATTTTTGAGAGAATTTCGCTTTCATACTAAATACGTTTTATTTTAAACAGGTCAAATCGGGGTCTATTCATTGGTTAGATTTTTTTCTGCAATTTTATGTTGTTGTTTTTCTGTTTTTTTGTTTTTTTTGTTTTTTTTTGTTTTTTTTTGGGTTTTTTTGCATTTAACCATGTATACATATTGCTATTAGATTATCTTATGTACCCACTTTCAAAATATTTTGGGTTTCATTTCACTGGGTCGATGCCACTGCTGGTGGACTGTTAGTCCCCGAGGGTATTCACCGGCCCAGTAGTCAGTGCTTCGGTGCTGACCCGAAAGCCGATTCTATTTTGAATTTTACAATATCTAATTTTTTGTAAATTTTGTTGGAAACTAAGGAGTAAGCTCTGTCCTTAGCTGATTTTGGCTTTACATTTAGATCATATTGATTATTTTTTCTCTATCAGTTTTTATACATCTCTGAGTTTATGGTCTTCCAAACGTTTAGATTTTATCTGCACTGAAGAGACATTAGTTGTCGAAATGCGCATATGCAGAATTTAAATTCACAGTAACTTCGGTATTTAGTTATTTGTTACCACTGGGTCGATGCCACTGCTGGTGGACTGTTAGTCCCCGAGGGTATTCACCAGCCCAGTAGTCAGTGCTTCGATGCTGACCCAAAAGCCGATTCTATTTTGAATTTTACAATATCTAATTTTTTGTAAATTTTGTTGGAAACTAAGGAGTATCTCCCTCATGCGAAGCTCTGTCCTTAGCTGATTTTGGCTTTACATTTAGATCATATTGGTTATTTGTTCTCTATAAGTTTTTTTACATCTCTGAGTTTATGGTCTTCCAAACGTTTAGATTTTATCTGCACTGAAGAGACATAAGTTGTCGAAATGCGCATATGCAGAATTTATATTCACAGTAACTTTGGTATTTAGTTATTTATATCTAAGAAATAATTACTAATTGGCAATTTATTCTACGATATTTCGTCTGTTTTTAAGTGTCATTTGCAGGTTTTTACTATAATTTTTATGACAAAGGTACAACTAAGGAAATGTGTCTGGCGATTGAACTCACCAATGAAACAAGCATACATGTACCAAATACCAAGTTTATCAATCAAAAGTCTGAAGCATATATTAAGGAGAGAGATTAGAAAGGGGGTGCATGTACATGCTAAAACGCAGAACGAATTTTGACAGTCGTCATAGATCTATTCCCGATCTCGAATGCACATTTTAAAATGAATATGGTGAGAGAAGAAAGAGAATACAATGTCCATTTAAGATAACAAGATATAAATATATCTACCTGCAAAATGAATATTTATGAAAAGGGATGCCTGCGAAAATTGAGTTTTTTAAAAGTCACGACAATAGAATGGCGTCCGTCGTCATACGCACATACAGAAGAGCACGCCGGGTCTCTAATTGTAAGGATCAGAGTTGTAAATGCATTGTACTGTTAACGTTTTTCAAAGGAGTAATATAAAACAATAAAATATGTCAGATTCAATCAAAATTACGTGTACGTTATGATTGTTGCATCGCTTCATCCAATGTTTTGCACAGTGTTGTTTTCAACAAAGAAAACACGCCTATTTTACTGCGTCGACTATCTTTTTTTAAAGATAGTACTTGTTTGTGATTAAAAACATCTATCATATCTATGTTGAATAGTCATAAAAACGAAGATGAAGATTCCCATTCCGTGTATTGCATATCAAAACTTCTCTGTTCGTTTGAAAAGAAACCTTGCAAATATAAATGAGATATTTGTTATCATATCTGTTTGTTTTTGTCCAGTTTACTATTGTTTAATTATATCTAGCTTATTATGATTTGTTTTATCTAGTTTACAATGAACTTTGAAGGCGATTCCAAACTGAATATGGTAGAATATACGGAATCAATGGGCTGGAAAGAAATGAAGATCACAAGGGAGGTCAAAGGAAACATTATGCATATTGTGAGTTACTATTTACTTATTTAGTACATTTGAATAGGCATTCTAAAGTTTAATGATACGTTGTCACACCGTGCAATGTATAACCGGGGTGTATTAACCTACCAACCCAATTGTTACTGACACAGGTACACGAATCAGGTAAAAACTAAGCGACGATATAGGAGAACAGGTTGATAAAGAACTGAAAGGCATGGCTCAACTGCATGTGGAAAAGTTTGCTTATTCTTAGGTTAAGAATACAAAAAATACCGATGTTGCATAAAAAACTGTAAATTTCGTTATGCTGTACACGTTTTTCAAGGAGTTACCTCTCATCAGCACCATTAATATCAAATAATATGGAAAGTCATGATCCAAAAGTTGTCTTAAAAGAAGTACTCATTACCAAAAAAAATCGAAATAGGAAGCCAAATCCAGTACCAAGGACATCTACCGAGTGGCATACACGGAATGAAGTCTCAGTATTTTTAAGTGGTCAGAATTTTGAATTTAAGAAATTGGTAAACAGGCTGAGATATCCGAAGTCGTAAGATCACCTGCTTGGCAGTTCATCAAATGGACAGATTGGCAGGTCATCTTGAAAGTAGGTCGTTAGTTCGGCATGTTACATGGTCGAAATAATGTAGAAGATTTTTTTGTCAGATCGTAGGTCAACATGTTTGGAGGCCAACAGGTCAGCAGGTCGGAGATATACACACATGCAGCTTCTTGTGTTTATGAGCAAGGAAATAAATTTCGAACTTTCAAAGAATAAATAATGATTTGGATATTTCCAGCTTATATAGTTTATAAGAATTTAAGACCATGAAAATTGATAAAGTTATTACAGTAGTCCCTCCATTATAAAACCCCTCCCTTAAGAAACCACCTCCTTAATGTGACCATTTTTCTCATGCATTAATCACTTGTAATGCATTTTGACCTCCCATCAAAGACCACCTCCCTGATCCAACCAAAGACCTTCCTTTTCGTGTCTAAAAATGAAAGTATTACCTCCCAATAAAAACCACTTTAGCAAACACATGCACTTTTTGTTAGGATCAGGGAACATATGTGGTGAAACTGTTCTCTTTTTTATCTTTTAAATATTATGTTAAAATTTTAAGAAAAGTAAACTCAGGTGCATATATATATTATCACATAAGTAACTTGATGTTGTAGTTAGAGATGTACCTATAAGTAAGTCATGTTAAATGTGAGAGATAAAATTTAGAAATGATATTTTTATCAAACTGAAAAAAAATTAAAGAAGCCAAGTGGAAAGCCCAAAAGTAGTTTTTTTCTTTTTTTTTTTAAGTTATGTTTATCCACACCTATAATTATCCCAATAATAATCACAATACATGGTGATTAATCTTTTGGCCTCAATTAATTTACCCTAGGAGTATTATTAATTAGATGTGTGAGAAATTCAAAGAAACATTTGATTAAGAAATAATTTATTTGGTAGATGCTCTAAATATAATAAATAACTAAATACCGAAGTTACTGTGAATTTATTTTCTGCATATGCGCATTTCGACAATTTATGTCTCTTCAGTGCAGATAAAATCTAAACGTTTGGAAGACCATAATCAAATATGTTAAAAAACTCAAAGAGAACAAATACCCAAAATG
>MJUU01001983.1:26526-37582 GCA_002080025.1 Modiolus philippinarum
ATGTATAAGTTTTTGAGACAGTAATTTCGCTCTGTTGACAAAATCGCTGTACAAACTACAGGCACGGCAATAACGAATGAGTTGTGAAATGTACACACCATATACCGGAGAAGTGGGAATATTACTGCTCAAAAACGGGAAGTTCACTATTGGAAAGTCGAAATCAACAAGTTATGCCACTTTTTACGTAGTATTTAATTTGGCACATTTCCATCTTATTTGCCAATAAATTTTTTGTTCATCGTTTCCGGTATTTTTAAATTTAAGATTTCCTAAGCTCTACAAAAATTATTTTTTAAACTTCTTGTTTGAGAACAATGATCAAGTGTAAAAAACACTCAATACGCTGCAAAGGTCGTTATATTGCTGCCCAGTTAAGGAAAGTTTTCGATTGGAAGTTCATCTCTTTTGTCATACAACATGAATTTTGAGCGTCCACCATCGTGATGTACAACTAAAAAAATAAAGTGCAAAAGAAGAAGTAGGTGTATCAGTATGTTCCTTAATTTCAGACTTATTAGACCAAATCTGATATAAATATTACTTTTGTTTGTGTTATCAAGTGAAAGTAAATAAACATCATATGTAATTAACGGACGCTGATTTTTAGAGACTAACTTAATATTTTGCTTTCCACAAAACTTGATTAGAATGAAGAATAGGGTCAGATAAAGGAGATACAAAGTTAGTACTCATTGTAAGTGAGATTGGAAAAAAGCACTTTTACATGTTAAATCTACTTATTTTGCTAAAAAGATGGGTTTTAGCATACAGCTATGCAGATCCAAATCCTGTTATCAAAGGAAACAGTTGAAAATGACATGATCGGCTACAATACCAGAATTAAAAAGAAATAATACAAAGATATCTGTCGCAAACCAACAGATAAAAAAAAATGGAGAAATTTCTTTAAATTCTCGAACTGTTGGACGAATGCAACAATTACCGAGATCAGATGTTGTACTATTGATACTTTGTCAATATATCAGACACCAGACATCAGACAGTTGGTTGATATTTTTCAACTTGCGACTGACGTGTTTGGATTTCAGCAATAAAAGTAAATTATTTGAATGTCCTTGGGCGTCAGTTGTAAATTTTCCGGTCATAAATGCAGTTTACAGGCGATATTTGTTTTTAATTTCACGTAACTGCAAGTGGGCAAAATGTAGATTGTGTAATTGCAGCAATTCAATGGTGGACATACTTCTCATATGGTTGGTAAGGCATGCATAGCAGTAGACGATTACTCTGTCCACGCATTTCTGCGTTAATGAGAACATGTCCTCATTATTTCCCATAGTTGTATCTTAATGGATTAAATGGAAATCAGTATACTACGCTTCCCTGTATTTTCGAGTCACCTATTCACATACCATTCAGTTGTCAAACTACAAAAACCACAATACACGCAGCGAATACATCGGCAACTGTATATGTAAGCCAAAATAGTATCCTGTGATGGAACAGATGTTTTTAATATATCTATGAGATTATTCCGTCTGGAGATTATTTCACCAGGTGAGCTATGCAATGTTTTCCTTAGGAACTTATTTCACGGTGGATACAAACCGCTACATAAACTGAAGCAAAAAGACAGAATCTAGAATATAAAAATCGACACTATTGCAAAAGAGGAAGAAAACGAATTGAAACAACATGAAAATACACAAAACATAGTACACAAACTCGACAAAACTAAAGCACTAGCAGTTTGAACCTAATAAAAACTATATCATCAGATGCTCCTGAAATGAAAGCATTGGCTGCTGCACGCGTGTTAACTTTCACACAGCGACATATAACATGCAATAAGACTGTCTAACCCTCATCCAAAAACAATGGAGAATCTATATGGTACGTAGTATTTCTGTCTAACACTCATACAAAAACAATGGAGAATCTATATGGTACGTAGTATTGCTGTCTAACACTCATTCAAAAACAATGGAGAATCTATATGGTACGTAGTATTTCGTTCACCCTTAACAACACTGAGGTAAAAGTTAAATCTCTTTAGCACAGTATACATAGCTGTGCGCCAGAAAATCCTTTTTTACGAGTTTTCTGTGGGCTTTATGCGGATATACAGAAAAATACCACAACTTGCTTTCAAAGCGGCATGATTTATTGCTTTAGTAGTTGTTCATAGGCCACCAAAACATTTATGATTTTGCAAATACGTTAGCAAATCATTACTTTACATATCCTGAAAGTGTTGATGAAATCTGTCACTCGAAACCGTGTATTTTTCTAACGCAAAGTAATTTACTTGTGTGACAAAGAAAAACAAACGGCAAATACGTCCTTCTTTCTGAATGAAAACGATACATTTTGTCACTGATTCCTCATCGCATATTTCTACGTCACCGTGTACATTTTCGTCGTTAAATTCGCATTGTTTGCTTTATATATATAGCGATCTGCATTTTACGAGACTGTGGGATGAATACTGAGTGACTGTAGGCTTGCTTTACGAGTTTTGAAAAGTTCACTGCAGGAATTATTTACGAGCGATTGAGATATTTTTTTATACAAATAATAAATATCACTGGCAAATTCCTTATAAAATTTGATTTTATTATCAAAAACGTCATGTTAGTGAAATAATCTATCCATGTAAAAAGACAGCAGTTACTAGTTTTGCAATACATGTATACAATACATGTTCATGTGAGAATTTCTAATATGAATTAATGCACTATCAAACTTCAACATTTGCCTTTATTGATTGGTAAAAATCAAATTATATTTCTGGACATCTGTATGTAACCTGTTAAATCTGACACATCGTGGGACCATAAAAATGTGTCGGATTATACAGTATGTCGGAATACACAGGTTTAAAAACATTTAGAAACTATTTTTGGAAACATTTAGAAACTATTTTTGGGACCAATAAATTACGTCGAATTTGACAAGATATTGGTATACTCAGGTGTCGGATTAGACAGTTTCTCTGTTTATATATATTGCCCATCCCGATTTTACTTGCCCAGTTTTCTTACAATCACTTGATGAGGGCCCTGTGATCGTTTATATGTTGTATTGTCTATTGGTACCCTTATCAAACATCGGTTGACAGTGTTTGTAAAAGTACTTTGACTGATGTGTTGTGCTTGTTGACGACCCTGCATCTATAACAAAAAAAGATTAATGGGTGTAGCGTTGTTCAACATTTAGCAAGTGAATTCCGCTCAAACCGGTGCCAGGGGTTGTCTTGAACTCACAGGAGTGTTTGCTCTTTGTTGAAGGTCTCATGGTGACTTCAAGGTGAAGAACAACAATGAAAGCGTTCTTCCATTTGCTGAATCTTTCAATATATTCAGAGGGATTTTGTCCCATGTACATTTACTCCATATCCCTTAATTTGTTCATGTGATATTATCATAACTTAATTGGTCCCTGTACGAAAAAATCTGTGCGGCATGTCAGCATCCCATCAAAGATGGCTGGCAGTGACGAACCAAGTTTAACATTAAACCGAATGGAAAGCATTCAAAGATCTTTTCTTCTGAAGAAGCAAAAAATGTTGTTAATTGATTAATTAGTTAGAGTTTAACGTCAAGTGAGCAACATTTCAGCTTTACCAGGACGAGAACAAGTTAATCAAATAAAAACAAAAGATAAAGAAGAAAGAAATAAAAGTTAAAGGGACAACTGGGGCAACAAGGTTTGATTGCCACTGGAAAGGAGGAGAAATGAGTAGGGACAGGAAATTTAGCCCTCAATATGAATACAGTCTGCTCTCTTAAGAAAAGTATATTAGAGTTCTTTATAGTTTATACTGCATGGAGCGTGGCGTTTCTCCATACAGTTTGGCTACAAATGGTTGGCGATCAGGTTTACCGTATTATGACCTGACTACCCCGCATAGACAGGGCATTCCCCAATACACAATTTGGGACGCGCCCGGCAGCATCAGCACCTCATCCAAGATGACCTCAAGCAAGAACTTTGTTTTTAACCCTATGTGGAACCTATTCAAACATATCCTCTGAAGCTGAGAAGCCATTTGGAACCAAACTTACGTACATTGGTCCTTAGATGGTTATCTTTAAAAAATTTGGCTAAAGGTCTGCATCCCTTCCAAAATAGCGACCATAAGGGAACTTAGTTTAGCTTTCGATCATCAATGTCTATTAACAAACTTGAAAATGACACCCTTAAACATTGGATTATTTAAATGTCTATTTTATTCCGTGTATGGCACTCGGTACTGGATTTGGCTTCCTATTTCGGTATTTGTGGTATTGAGTACTTCTTTTTTTATTTTACTTTCCATATTATTTGATTCTAATGCTGCTGATGAGAGGTTACTCCTTGAAACACGTGTACAGCATATCAAAATTTTACTGTTCATGATGCAACTTTGGTATTTTTATATTTTTAAACCATTGGACCGATTTAACTACTGGTGGACCAGAGGTCCCCGAGGGTATTCACAAGTCCAATAGTCAGACTTGTCTGACACGAAAATTTACCTTGCGTTTTATAGAAATTTACTGTCTTTATCAAAATTCTAACCCCTTAAAATACTACGGCTTAATTCCGTGTATGGTATCCGGTAGAAGTCCTTTGTACTGGATTTGGCTTCCTATTTCGCTATTTTTTTGTATTGAGTATTTCTTTTCTGACTATTTTTTTTGGATAATTACTTTCTATATTATTTAATTCTAATGCTGCTGATGAGAGGTTACTCCTTGAAACACGTGTACATTATATCAAAATTTTACTGTCCATGATGCAACATTGATATTTATATATTTTTAAAACGCCATGTATACAGGAATAAAATGAATTGTAATATCGGTTTTGAAATGGTCGTATATACAGGAGCTAAATGAACTACAACATTGGTACTTTTTTATACCCCATGGGTGGTATATAGTGACCATGGTGTTCGTTGGTTCGTCCGTCCGTCCGTTCGTCATTCCGTCCTCCATAGGGTACATACTTTGTGGCAACAACTCCTCCTAGACCATTTGGTAAAATTCAATGAAACTTTCACAGAAAGTTCAGTACATATTGCCATTGTGGACCAACTATTTGAAAATTTGTTTTGACATGATTTTTTTGCGATTTTTTTACAATGGGAATCAAATAGTGGGAGCAGTTGTATGTTTTTGTGAGCTTTGATCATAGTTATTCTAGTTTAGTTTTATTTTCACATTAATCATTAACTTAGTATCAAGTCTTCCACGGAAGACATGTGTCGCCTGTGTAATAACACAAGAAATATTCTAAGTTACGTCAAACAGAAAGTTGGCATCCCAAACTCTTTTACACGGTATATGTCCCCATACTGATACTCCATGCCAAATTCGAGAAGGTTCGGATACATTGTTCCTGAGAAAAATGCGACAGAATTATTTGTGACGCCGACGAAGACGCAAAAGGACGGATATTGATCATGTATGTCGCCACTGCGTGAAGGCAGGCGACACAATAATGATAATGGTCTTAAAATAACCGCTGTAATGGTTATATCATTATGAAGGCCGATTAAAATTTGCACCCAACAGCAATTTGATATTACATTCTTTTTAAAAATGCTCAATATAGCAATTTTATTGACACGATAATATCAAAACACTTGTAAATAATTCCCACAGTCCATCGGAAAGAAGACCAACAGAGTCAACTGGTCTACTCCGAAATCATCCCACAGTCTAGTGAAATGCATATCTCAATATATTAGCGAAAATAATGTGAATTAAACGACGAAGATTTACACAGTGACGAAGAAATGTGCGATAAAGAATCAGTGACAAAATGTATCGTTTTCATTCAGAAAGAAGGGCGTATTCGCGAGTTGTTTTTCTTTGTCACACAAGTAAATTACTTTGCGTTAGAAAAATACACTGTTTCCAGTAACAGGTTTCATCAAAACTTTAAGGATGTGTAAAGTATTCATTTGCTAACGTATTTGCAAAATCATAAATGTTTTGGTAGTCTATGAACTACTAATCAAGCCATTAAGCATGCCGATTTGAAAGCACCTTGTGGAATTTTTCTGTATATCCGCATAAAGCCCACAGAAAACTCGTAAACAAGGATTTTCTGGCTCACAACTATGTATACTGTGTTTAGTATGCAGACAATATACGATAACAATTATAACAAACTTGTACTAATGACTCAACAATAACTGACGCGAGTCAAGACATTATCAGGTAGGAATGTGCAAATAACATCAAATTCAACGAAAGTGTGTGATAAGTAATGTCAATATAAGTCGTATAGGTACACAGAACTGAGTATATTTCAAAGGGTGACTGATAATTCTAAGGATAAAATTTTATTTTAGGGCTGAACTTACTGAAACAAGCTCTGTTTGAACTGTAAACCGATATTTACCACTGTAGAGCATGCAATTGTCAGCTTCACGCATGGTCGCTAGTTTTAAGGAGAAAGAAAGCCCGAAGTTTCAAGCTGGAAAAAAACGTAACCCCCACGTGGTAACCCCACTTCCGAGTTGGGGGTGCAGGTGCCTTGAAATTGATTCGCACCCACAGTGTTGTGATTGAAATACCAGTGCTTTAAACCCTCGTCCATCCCTCTGACAAAAATAACATTTTCAGAAACTAAACTGAAGTCTTATAATGTGTTCATGAATGTCATTGCCTAAATTAAAGTTATTGTGAAAATCAATGGCCACACTATAGTGAGTCAAACAAACTCATACATTTCAAATTTTGCCGCCGGTCTTTCAAACAAACATTTGAATTGATTTTATCAAACATTCTAAAAAATATATGTAAGTGAATTTTATAAACCTTGTTCACTCATATGTCTTGATTATTATTCGGCAAAAATAAAAACCGTCATGTTCCTGAGACTCCCCCCATACAAAAAAGAATCATGAGGAGATATCTTAATATCTAACAACTATTAACTTATAAATACATTTCATAAGTTATAAGGTTTTCATGTGATTAACGTTGTTATTTCTTTATCTTTTCCAATTAGCCAGTTTGTTTTTAATGATGGTGTTGTCTGATTTACAAAAAAAAAAAAAAAAAAAAAAAAAAAAAAATACTGTCATTGATTACAGCCACTGTTGCATTATTTAGATGTGCTATAATAAAGATATAACATTTGAACCTGCCAACATTCATCAAAACAGAACAAAATGGCAAAGCTTATAGGACAATGGATATTGGATGTAACATCATTAAAAATTTCGACCAAAATGCAAATAAAACAACGGCAGTAGAATACCGAAGGAACAAAGCACAAGATTACATAAATCAAAGTCCAGAGACAAGGCAAAATCAAGAACTCAAGAAGACGGAACACCAAAGACACTACATGCCCACAAAGCACACAACCACTACATATACAACGCAAAAAAACCCCCCAAAACACTAACAGTGTGAACTCTAAAAAAACGGAGCGACATCAGGTGCTCCGGAACGGTAAGCATGTCCTGCTCTGTATACAGCACCCGTCACACTGTCAGTGGGTCAATCCAGAGTAAAGTCAAAACCGGTAATGCCAAATCCGGGAAGACGTGAATCTAGCTTAAAATGTCAGTTTTCATTTGTGACACTGACATGTTATATCTATCTATGATGTCGTGGTGACGGCCATAGCATTTCTGAAGGGACGAAAGTAACAAGGGCTGAACATATCCCTGACTTAGCAGTTTTTGTGACAGTGCTTTTGCTCTTTCCACAAATTCACTGTATGAACTGCACGCTCTACAGTAACGAATTAATTGTGAAATATACACTCCATATGCTGGGGAGGTAGGTATATTGCTGCAGGGAAAGGGAAAGTTCACAATTGGAAAGTCAAAATCATCACGTTGGTCATATAGCCTAGATTTCAGACGTTCATTTTTGTCAATGTATAACAAAAGGTCAAGGTATGAAGCAGAATTGTGTATCGGTTGTCTCTTTAATTTCAAGTTCACTGGGGTAGATGGGATGTAAATATTCTTTAAATCTTCGGTTATTAAGAGAAAGTACATCGTCTATATATCTTAAGCTGAAATTGAAAGTCCGGCCTCCACATTCAGCAAAAAATGTTGTCGATTAAAAACTCAAGCATTTTTATCACGTCATTTTCACTGTATTTCTTGTTTGAATCAGTGTGGTTCTTAACAAAATATGTTTTATCTTTTCCTATTACCAAATATGAATACCTGCGTTCTCCGTTCGATTTTTCTACCCTGTATACAACCCTTCCACATAATAAACTTAAAACAGTAATTTTCGATCTCATACATCAATGTTCATATACCAAAAACGGAGAACCCAGGTATTATCTGAAAGATTCATTAAAATGCAACAAAACCGTATCTCAGATTTTTGATATATGGTCTCGTTTAATATTAGATTAATTTTAAATTTTGAAAAAACAAAATTTCGTAGAGTTAAAATTTAAAATTAATTTGATATCAAACCAGACCCTATATCAAAAATCTGAGACATTGTTGCATTTTAATGGATCTTTCAGATAAAGCAAACAGAATTCAGCTATCTGTAAAGGTGTAAAAGTTATTTTCATTTTAAAAATATTACCTCAAAAACTCAAATTTTGCCAAATATGGTAAATTAGACATTGATACTTAAAAGGAATATTACATGAACATTAAGAGTCAATTAAATCGTTTTCCTTTAATTTGATACCTGGTTTGTCATTATATCTTTATTAATAACAAAGTAATAGGCTTTCAAAGTCAGGGACCGAAAATTGTTGTGCTACCTTAAATTGCGTAAAATTATAATTTTTTTTTGTTTTAAAACAGTTTATAACATTAGAAGGAAAAGTAAGAGAGTAAATGCAACAAGATGGTTTCAGTTCATATAATGACAGGTTTCATCCTTAATGTGTATTTTTTTTTTGTTTTGTTTCTATAAAAGGCAGTAGTTGTACAAACCTGTGCATTTCATTTGCGCCAATTAGTATTTCATTTGTGCCAAAAAAATATTTCATTTGCGCCACAGACTGTACTTCATTTGCGCCAAATTAAAAACTTTACATTTGCGCTAAATACAGGTACATGTAAATAGTAAAGAAATAAGTAAAAAATATTTAGCATTTTATACTTTTTACTGGTATTTCCTTCTTCTGTTCGCCAGCATTACTTGCTCATCGCGGAGAGTTTCGAGCAAGGTATTTTACTCAAACGCTATTGTCTTTTTGTCCTTTGGATTTCGGCTCTTGACAATTGTGTTCGTTAATTTTGTTATTACCCTCATTAGTAACAATGTACAATCAATCATCTTTAAAGGTTCAGAGTACCAAAACTATTTATAAGGAAAAAATACACAACCAATGAAAATAAATGAGAAGGATTTAGTTTCAACATCCCCTGCTTAACGCCTGGATGCAACTAATATGATCTAAACGAACCAGTGAAGTAAAAATTTTAAATATTTTTGATTTATTAAATATTTAATATTAAATATATTCAATATCAAAATATTAAATAGTATATCAATTATTGCCTTCTTTTCCTATTACCTGAAAATTTACCTGTAAAATGTTTTACCTGAGAAATGGCGCAGATGAAATACAAGCTTGTGGCGCAAATGAAATACCCCACTTTTCAAAAATTGGCGCAAATGCAATGCGCCCGTACAAACGATATGAATTTTGTGAAGGTGTGGTTTTATATTTATATATAACGTATTGGAGTCAAGCTGTTTTCCATTTCATTTTTTAGAATTTTTGTTTTAAGTTAAAGTCCAAGACTATCTGAACATCCATTTGCCATTTGCATTTTCTATTTTTGGCTCTTGACAATACTGTAATTTTCTTATTACCCCATTTAGTTTCCATGGTTTCTGCAGACTGTTATTTGGACAAATAATGTCCTTTGGGCACAATTAAAGTGGACTCTCAATCAGAAAAGAATTTCCAACCCAATTTATGAAATTGAAAATAATTCATCTGGCAATCCTACTTATACCACAACTACTTCATTGAATAACAGTGTAAAAGCATCACATGATTACGTCATTTTAGTCACTAGAAACAAAGAACCATCTACACCGAAGATACATTCGTTTTCGACATTCGCATGTGCAGAAACTAAATTCACATTTATTTCGGTATTTTGTTATTTATTCAGTTACGTAGTCAGATTGACACCTTTATTTGACGTCGTATTAGCCACAACAGCACAAACACTACGTCCAACAAATTCAAAAAAATCAATGTAAAATGTAAAATGTACTGATACCAGTTTCTAGACAAAATACAATGCAGACAAAAGTTATAAACAAGAGCTTATTCCGAAAATATAATAAGAGCTACATATGTATGTGTGTAATAACAGGTGAAAGTGATGGAGGTTACCTTGTCGTTGAATATTTCAGACCTGTCCACTCAACGTCAGCTTCGATTGCATCAGTGACCGGGTATTATTTTCTTGGGCCGAGTCAATTATTAGCTTTACCTAATCCTCACACACACACACACACACACACACACACACACACACACACACATTCATCACAATTAAATGGACCGTTTTTTATATCTATTTCCAAGATGACAGCACAACTTTGGCTTTAGAAATTTTAGTTTGTTTTCTTCCGGCACCTGAATCGGTTTTCAGGGGCTTCGGCTACAGAGCTGCCGGGCGCGTCCCCAGGTGGTGGATAGGGGAATGCCCTGTCTATGCGGGGTAGTCAGGTCATAATACGGAAAGCCTGACCGCGAACCATTGTAGCCAAACTGTGTGGAGAAACGCCACGCTCCATGCAGTATAAAGACCCCTTCTATATTTCTCTAAAGAGAGCAGACGCACTGGGTGTCGTATGGAAGGCTAAATTTCCTACCCCTACCCATTTCTCCAATTTTCCAGTGGCAGTCAAAAGTCGTTGCCCAGGTTGTCCCTTCCACCTTTATTTCTTTCTTCTGATACTTTCAATTTTTTGAATTGATTAACTTGTTCTCGTCCTGATATAGCTGAAATATTGCTCATTGGACGTTAAACTCTAACTAATCAACCAATCAATGTTTTCTTCCCTTTTCTGGTGTTGACTTAATCACGGCGGACGACTGATAAGAAACATGAGATGCTTACTCTCTTGGC
>MJUU01001983.1:47869-67830 GCA_002080025.1 Modiolus philippinarum
ATCCCTAAATCCAAAATGTAGGAGGAGTTTGAGTCACAAGGAAAGTGTGACGGACGGACGGACGGACGGACAGACGGAGCGTATAACATTATCCCCGAACTTTCTTCGAAAGTGCGGGGATAAAAAAAAAGAAAAGCGTTGTTGAATTGTTTTTTTACCATGTATTTGTAGAGAGTTTGTCTAATGTGCATTTACCGCATATCCTTTCATTGTATATTATGTACTATGAACTAAATTGCTAATGGAAGTAAGAATATCCTGCCTCTAGTAAATTCCTAAGACGTTGATTGGTCAAAAGACGTCACGTGCCAACCGTGTATATTTCATATCGGGTGACTGATTAATATACCGCCAGTGACCGCCATTACGCGGCGTCATTGTACGTTTTTAAACATTTTTTTGACAATGTACTGGACTCTCGGCAGGATATAAACATTACACAGTATGTAAGTGGCCTAATATGGTATATACACGGTCAGTAAATTGAATATTAGGCTCGAGCTACGCTCTCGACCAATATGAAATTTACTTTGTATATACCATATTAGGTCACTTACAGACTGTATAATCTATAATATCAGACTTTAAGTTTGTGTGATATCATCGTTTTTTTTTTGCATTCCAATAGGGCAAAGCTTTTGCACATAGGTGTTGTATCTATAATTTAAACAAAGTTGTAAAATCTGTATGTTTACAAAGATTACATATTCAGTCATAGTTTGACCGGCCAAGAAAGCGACGGAATCTGAAAAATAATTCATGGATTCCTTGTTTGATATATCTTTAAGGACATAACTCATTGAGATCTTAGCAAATGTATTTAATTCTTATATATTAACCAACAACCATACACACATACTCCCTTAAATAAGTAGAATTTTAAATATTGCTTTTTATTGTTACTGAAGGAACTGGTTTTTTATTATTTACCGAATAACGTAATGTTTTAGCATTATTTATTTATCGACAAATGAGACATCAAACTAACTATACTTTTACAAATTGATTTGCTTTTATCCAGTTTACTATCAACTTTGAGGGCGATTCAAAATTGGTGATGATTGAATATACAGAAACAATGGGATGGAAAGAAATGAAAATTATCAAGGAAGTGAAAGGAAACAAACTTCACGCTGTAAGTTAATATTTACTTAGATATTACTTATAATACTTGACCATGGATTAGTAGTCTACCTATATTGGGTTTTATTCGAATGTTTATTATACTATAGAGAAACGGGACAGATAAAAGGGAGGATTGGTTACACATAAAGCGGTTTAACACTACCACTGGGTTTTGCTTGTGCCGGTGCCAAGTCCGGCTGTCCCGAGTTCCTATCGGTGTTTATGTTTGTCTTGTCTTGTATATGTTTTTCCTGTGTAGTTCCCTGGCAACGGTGATATGTGATAGTAATTTTCAGCCAGTGTAGATGTTTCCTGTTATCCCCTTGTTACATTTATAACTCAATATATTGCAATTCTGAAGAAAATATACCTGATACCTCCATGTTTGTTTTTGTTTTCAATAACAAGCATTATCATATACTTAGTATTAACATGATTAAAATTCTCGGAAGTTTTAACACACGCAAGTTCGAGTATTTCCGTAAAAGATAAACATTGGACACGATATCGTCATTTATTTGAATAATTCCATTAGTTTATATAGGCCTACAAATTTACATGTATCATGATTATTATTGCGGGTCTTTTGTATCGATCAATATGAGTCCAAATGGACTTAAAAATGTTAATATTAACATCCGCCTCCTGCGTCGATCAATTTTAATTTGTAGGCCTATTGAAACTCATATCGACCTCTACAAAAGACCTTATTATATATAATTTCTTCATCATGTAAAAAGTTGGATATCTACAATGGCCGAAAATTACAATCATATGCCACAATTCGCAAAGGGAACTTCACAGGAAAAAAAAACAAATAAGACAAAAGACAAACATAAAAAAAACGATATGAACTCGGGACAGCCGGACTTGGTACCGGCACTAGCGGTAGGGTAAAACATTTCTTTATGGGGACCCCAATCTCCCCTTTATCTGTCTCTTGTTCCTATAGTATAAAAACATACGAATAAAACCCAATACAGGTAGACTACTTCCATGACCACAATCTTGAAAGGAAGAAACTGACAATACGTTATTTTGAAAGATGGGTCAAAGGGTGCTCGCCGCTAAACTGCTGGCTAACTCAAGGAGCCTAGTCTGCTGGAAAACACTGTCGCACTACGGAAGAAAAACTTCCAGAAAGATTTGGTCAAGAATCATTTTTACAAGCGTGATGATTTTAATTTCCCAATTTTCCCTTTCTTAGTAGCAATATACCTACCCCTCCAGCCTATGGCGTACATTTCACAGTTGATTCGTTACTGTCGAGCGTGTAGTTTATATCGTGATTTTTTTAACAGAGCAAAAACACTGTCACAAAAGCCGCTTAGTCAGGGATTTGTTCAAACTATGTTAATTTCATCCCTCAAGAAATTCTATGGCCGTCACCATAACATCATTTAAAGATACGACGTGTCAGTATCCAAACGAAAGAGGACATTTTCAGCTAGTATCATGTCTTCCCGGATTTTACTACCGATTTTGACATTTTCCTGGATTGACTCACTCACAGGTGGTCCGGAAGGGTAAGGATATCCTACTCTGTTAACAGAGTAGGATATCCTTACCCTTCCGGACCACCTGATCTCGCTCTCTTTTTTATGGGCGTTCACATTGTCAGTGCTTTAGTTCTTTGTGTTGTCTTGTTAAATTTTAGTTTTATCTTCGTAAGTTATGTTTGTGGTACCGATCTGTCCTTGTCCATGTTTGAATACTTAAGTGATTGATTACAAAAGCTTTTCAACATTTAATCTTGGTACTGTTTGAGGGTTAGAGATGTAACACGTACCACGGACTTTAATTGGTTTTGTGTCAGGGTAAGCAAATGACATTAACCAATCAGCTACCTAACAGATCTTCCAAAAACATATATACCTCACTTACCGTGTGACGGGTGCTGTTAACAGAGCAGGACATGCTCACCCTTCCGGAGCACCTGATGTCACTTTCAGTTTCACTGAAGTTCACACTGTGAATGCCTTTGTTCTGAATGTTGTGATTTCTATTTCTGTGCTTTGTGTCTGTCTGGAGTCATTGTTTTCTGTGTTCTCGTTTTGGTTAAGTATTTGGTCTTCGATTTTTGTGAATTCCACACCTTTGTTCCTGCGGTATTCTACTGCGGTTGTTTAATACATTTCAGTAAACATCGGCAGTATCAGTGAGAGGCCAGTCACCTCACCTCCCCTAACCTATTCTCATCGTGCACGGTGGCACATAAGATCCTGATAAATCTCTCTCGCTGTGTTTTTGTGTATCATGGATTTCCGTAATACTTTTACTATACCCAGTAATAAGCCGTGCAAGAATCCCCTGGACTCGGAGGACCAATGGTTTTCTGTTAGGATTTTCCATCCCTAGATGCTCCCATTACCCTGGTGACGGGATCATCTCCCCGGATTTTCTGTCTGCATTTACTTCCATAGCCTTTTACTTTCCCAAGTCGTTCACAAGGCAGCGGTTACTATTTACTATTTAGCTGGGATCTAGATTTGCAGGCATCAGTGTGTATCCAGTCGCCGATGGACCTAGCATGCCGTGTATCTAGGGACCTAGATTCCCCCCCGAGACTTTGTGATTTAGCTTGGGGCCACAAGGTGCCCAGTTACTGCCTTCTCGGGGAGGATCCCATTGCTGGGCTCACATAGGTCTTACTGCATGAGAGGCTGTAGTTGTAAGGGAAGGTATACACACTCGGATTCCTTTTCACAGCAAGCTGCTATCCAAAGGTGTGGCTGAAAGGTAGAGTGATAAGCACAGACACCACAACACACACATTGTAGGTATCACACAATCATTTGACAGACAAGCCAGTATATGTGTAAAATTTCCATGTCACTAGATGTCAAGGCTAATTTAATGGATGCAATCAGAGTGTCTTGCTGACATCCCCAATTACGTAAAGTTACGTTCCAGCTTTTCTGGATCTTTAATCAGTTTCTGATTTTTAACAACATCACCGTTAAGTGAGGATGAGAAATGCCCACAGTAATTAGCTGATTGCGAGTAAGGTCATATTTAGATATCAAATGTTCATATCTATTATAATTCTTTTAAAATGTATTCAGCATCTTTTGAAATCTGTAATGTTTAATTTCACATCCTCGGCGCGGATCCAGGTGATTAGAAAAGGAGGTTCCAGTCGGAAATGAAAGGAAATTTAGTAAATTTTTGAGGGTATTTCTTCAAAAAAAAAATCAGGATATTAATTATAAAAAACATGATTGTCCAGAAAAAGGGGGGTTCCAACCAATGCCAACTCTGGATCCGCCAATACATTTTGTGGGTAAATGATGACTCAAAATTTATTTATTGAACAGGTTGGGCGTGGCTTAATTTTCTCTGTCTTGTAGGTAAAATAAAATTGAATATTCCCGACATAATTGACCCGGGACCAGTCGGGTCAATTAAATGGAGTACTACATAATCTAAACACTGGGAATTCACCTAAAATTTAAACTTGAATTTAACTATAGTTTATCGATAAACGTGAAATTCATGTGAAAAATTCAAATTCATGTTGAATTCACGTTAGCAAAATTTTGCTTGATATATTTTGTCTTGTATAAAATGTGTACTAATTTATTTCCAGACAGTGGAGGTAGAGGGTGTACGAATGGAAGCCGATTATAACAAATGTTAATGCCAGAGTCATTTCAAAGATGCACTTTTTCCTATTACGTGAATTCTTTGTTGTTATTTCTATTTATATATTATATTCGTCGATTCTGCTTTTTTTGCTGACAATAATTCAAATTATAGCATTGTCCTCATTTTACTCTGTAATTTATTAAACAATGAGTTCCTACAGTCTACATAATGTGTTTTAATAATAAATGAAGGAAAGATAAAAGGAAACACTTACAATGGCCGAACATTACAATCACATGCCACAATCCACCAGGAAACTGCACAAGAAAAACAATAAAATGACATAAGACAAACATGGAGAACGATAGGATCTCGGGATAGCAAGACTTGGTACCTGCACTAGCAAAAGCTAGCGGTAGGGTTAAACCGGTTTATGGGTACCCAAATCTCCCCTTTCTCTATCCCGTTTCCCTATAGTATAATGAACATACAAATAAAACCCAAAACAGGTAGACTACTAACTCCAAGTGCACAATCTTGAGAAGGGAAAGATAAAGACAATACGTAATTTTGAAAGATGGGTCATGGAAGTAAGTAAGTATGTGAGAACCGAACTCCCAGACAAGCACTATGTCATCACCAAGAAACAAAGATGGGTCATGGTAGTAAGTCAGTAAGTGAGAGCCGAACTCCTAGACCAGCGCTATGACATCACCAAGAAACAAAGATTGGTCATGGAAGTAAGTAAGTAAGTGAGAACCGAACTCCCAGACAAGCACTTTGACATCCACAAGAAACAAAGATGGGTCATGGAAGTAAGTAAGTAAGTGAGAACCAAATTCCCAAACAAGCACTATGACATCACCTAGAAACAAAGATGGGTCATGGAAGTAAGTAAGCAAGTGGGAACCGAACTCCAGACAAGCACTATGACATCACCAAGAAACACAGATGGGTCATGGAAGTAAGTAAGTAGGTAAGTGAGAACCGAACTCCCAGACACGCACTATGGCATCACCAAGAAACAAAGAAGGGTCATGGAAGTAAGTAAGTAAGTGAGAACCGAACTCCCAGACAAGGACTATGATATCACCAAGAAACAAAGATGGGTCATGGAAGTAAGTAAGTAAGTGAGAACCGAACTCCCAGACAAGCACTATGACATCACCAAGAAACAAAGATGGGTCATGGAAGTAAGTAAGTGAGAACCGAACTCTCAGACAAGCACTATGACATCACCAAGAAAAAAAGATGGGTCATGGAAGTAAGTAAGTAAATGAGAATCGAACTCCCAAACAAGCACTATGACATCACCTAGAAACAAAGATGGGTCATGGAAGTAAGTAAGTAAGTGGGAACCGAACTCCCAGACAAGCACTATGACATCACCAAGAAACAAAGATGGGTCATGGAAGAAAGTAAGTAAGTAAGTGAGAACCGAACTCCCAGACACGCACTATGACATCACCAAGAAACAAAGATGGGTCATGGAAGTAAGTAAGTAAGTGAGAACCGAACTCCCAGACAAGGACTATGATATCACCAAGAAACAAAGATGGGTCATTGAAGTAAGTAAGTAAGTGAGAACCGAACTCCCAGACAAGCACTATGACATCACCAAGAAACAAAGATGGGTCATGGAAGTAAGTAAGTGAGAACCGAACTCTCAGACAAGCACTATGACATCACCAAGAAACAAAAATGGGTCATGGAAGTAAGTAAGTAAGTGAGAACCGAACTCCCAGACAAGCACTATGATATCACCAAGAAACAAAGATGGGTCATGGAAGTAAGTAAGTAAGTGAGAACCGAACTCCCAGACGAGCACTATGACATTACCAAGAAACAAAGATGGGTCATGGAAGTAAGTAAGTAAGTGAGATCCGAACTCCCAGAGAAGCACTATGACATCACCAAGAAACAAAGACATCATATATATACTACAAAGAACAGACAAATGGTGACAAAATACAAATGGAAAACACTCACTCAATTTAAAAGCATGGGTAAGATCAGATTCACCAGTAGAGGAATCATCTCTACTTCTTATACCGTAAATCGAGAAATTTTGGTGTGGGTTAATTTTGGCCTTTTTTAACAAAAGGTGTGGTTTTATTTTGGTCTGTTAAATTTTGGCCACTTTTGCATAGCAGTAAGTTTTATTTTGGCCACTTTTGATGTATATGTTTTATTTTGGTTATTGTTCCTTGCAGGAAAACTTGTCATATTAAAAATAAATCGTATACGGACGAGAGTTCTGCCATGTTGAATATGTCAATTCCGGAGATGAAGTCAAACTGGCATTTTGATTTAATATAGATGACAAATGTTATTTTCTTATAGGTTAAAATAGGGTCATGTAGACTGGTGTTTTACTGTTATGTTTACTTTGTAACCAATTTCCACGCATTCTATGTAATTAACACGTCAGACTTTTGATTCCCTATTTTGAAAGTACGCAAAACCTTTTGTTCATCGACAGGGTCCTTTCCCTTAATGGAACAAAATTAAATTTATTGATAAATAATTCATGTGACTTTGGCTCGTTTTTTATGTATGGCTTCATTCAAACAATCCAATTCCAAATCAGCCTAATCAATCAATTGATATATGTTTTGTCAATTACGGAATCATTGTGTACGAATTGTGTTTCTCTACGCGTAGATATGTTTGTTATACTCATGCAAGTCTGAATTCCTTTAAGGGCTCGTAAAGGCTCATAAAATTAAAGACGGTAGATGTTTCAATCTCCCTTATACATGCAAATACGATGTTCCTTTTTTTTATTCAGCCATCTTATGCTAAATGGATCCCATTAATATAACCCCCAGAATTAGAGATAACAGAAACTACATGATCTACAATGTTATAGACCTTAGGGTCGAATGTGATAACAATGGTCTACAATGTTATAGACCTTAGGGTCGAATGTGGTAACAATGATCTACAATGTTATAGACCCTAGGGTCGAATGTGATAACAATGGTCATCTCACTACTAAAAATTACCACAAAAGGGCAGAATTTTATTTAAAGAAATTAACAAATTCCCAATTGGAGGGTAATATTCTTATAAAGATCTTGTTACTGAGTATACATGTATTTGTCACAGTTGATTCGTTATGTTGTAATAAATAACAAAATGCCGAGGTTACCGTAAATTTAAGTTCTGCATATACGCATTTCGACAACTTATGTCTCATCAGTGCAGATAAAAATCAAAACATTTGGAAATCCATGAAGCGAAATATGTGTAAACGCTGATAGAGAACAAATTACCAAATTAATAGGATCTAAATAGGAAAGCAAAAATCAGCTAAGGACAGAGCTATGCCAGAGGGAGATACTCTTTAGGTGTGAACAAATTTTCTTTAATTCAGATATTACAAATTTTCAAATAAAATCGGTTTTCGGGCCAGCACCGAAGTACTGACTACTGGGTTGGTGTGAATACCCTCGGGGACTAACAGTCCAGCAACAGAGGCATCGGCCCAGTGGTAACAAATAACAAAATACCGAGGTAACCGTAAATTTAAGTTCTGCATATGCGCATTTCGACAACTTATGTCTCATCAGTGCAGATAAAAATCAAAACATTTGGAAATCCATGAACCGAAATATGTGTAAACGCTGATAGAGAACAAATTACCAATAGGATCTAAATAGGAAACCAAAATCAGCTAAGGACAGATGTAAGAGATGTTCTAAAACTGTCAAAGACCATCTTATTTGTCGGGATTGTACTTGGCAACATACTATTTGTTCTTGTTTGTAATAAAACTCGGTTTTCATATACTTAATGGGTTACTTAATTTATTTTTTGTTTCCAAACGACATTTGGTTCATGTTTTTAACAATTTTTTTAAAGAATTAACGCGAGGCTCTAAAAGGGATAATACCATGAGCCCATAGAAAGGCTACAGATACAGAGGATAAGACACATCCATTGGCTTGGAAAATACCTCGACTTACAAGCAAATGTGGTTTAGTAGGGTGGGGGCGCTTGGGCTTGGGCGACTTGCCAATAATTTTCTTTTTATTCTCGAACAAATTATTTGTTTTCACAGATTTTCAAGTAAAATTATTTATTTATATTTGCACACAAAAAGTTTATTCTTCAAATCAAACTATTTATTGTTAGGACAAGGACAAGTAGGAATAGAATATTTATTTTCACTGGCGCCGGGATTAAATTGTTTTTTTTTAAAAATTGCCCAGACCCCAATCCCCGCAAAATCGAATGGCGCCTCCTTACCGTAATACTAGGCACAATTTTATACCTTTTCGTTATAAAAAAGGATAAAAAAACTCTGTCTCAAAGGATTGCATAAATAACAAACTGGAACCAAATACAACAACAGCTTATAAAAACTCTTTCTCAAAGGATTACATAAATAACTAAATACCGATGTTACTGTCAATTTAATTTCTGCATATGCGCAATTCGACAACTTATGTCTTTTCAGTGCAGACAAAATCTAAACTTTTGGAAGACCATAAACTCAAAGATGTTTAAAAACTGATAGAGAACAAATAACCAATATGATCTAAATGTAATGCCAAAATCAGCTAAGGACAGAGCTTTGCATGAGGGAGATACTCATTAGTTTTCAAGAAAATTTACAAAAATTAGTTATTATAAGGTTTTAGAGGAATCGGCTGTCGGGTCAGCGCCAAAGTACTGACTACTAAGCTAGTGAATATCCTCGGAGACTAACAGTCCACAAGCAGTGGCATCGACCAAGTGGTAAAATGAGGATTAAAAGGACAATTAGTCAAATCAATTACTTTAAGGGAGCGTATAAAATAGGCGGTAGCACGGGCGAAATGTCTTCAAGTAAGCTTGTAAAAATAAGGCGAGATAGGGATGGGATAATTAAAATGCAAAATTGTCTTGAGCGGTTCAAATTGACAATCCCGGCAAAATTTACAATGAAAGGATATTGGATGAATTCATATGACACAAAAATCTCCATAAATACATGGAAAAACCAAGTAATGGAACAACGCTTTTATTGTTGTTCTTCATCTAGAAGTTACTTTAAGGCCTTCAACGATAAGCTTTGCTCATACCTCATAGTAAGTTTAGGACGATCCCTAGCACCGGTATCAGCGGAATTCATTTCTAATTGTTGAAGAAAGTCACATCCATGTCTTATTTAGGTCATGAATGCGAGATCTAAAAAAATCATAGAATTAACTGTTAAAGGGCTCAAAAAATAACTGTTATCTGTTGCTCGACAAAAGCACTAGTGTCCTAAATTAGTGTACAGGCACAATAAATAGACAAACACTAGGTGTTCATACAATCGCAGTTATCTGTTGCCCGGCAAAGGCACTATTGTCTTAAATCAGTGTACAGGCACAATAAATAAACAAACACTAGGCGTTCATACAATCACTGTAATCTTTTGCCCGACAAAAATACTATTGTCCTAAATTAGTGTACAGGCACTATAAATAGACAAACACTTGGCGTTCATACAGTCACTGTTATCTGTTGCCCGACAAAAACAATATTGTCCTAAATTAGTGTACAGACACAATAAATAGACAAACACTTGGCGTTCATACAGTCACTGTTATCTGTTGCCGGACAAAAACACTATTGTCCTAAATTAGTGTACAGGCACTATAAATAGACAAACACTAGGCGTTCATACAATCACTGTTTTCTGTCGCCTGACAAAAGCACTATTGTCTTAAATTAGTGTACAGGCACAATAAATAGACAAACACTTGGCGCTCATCAAGCCGATTGTAAGAAACTTGCAGTTATAAAATAGCGATATGTTGGCACTATAAACAGGTGTTTAGAATAACATTGGGAAATTATGAAATAAAGTAAAATGCAAAAGTTTGGAATAATGATAGTTTATAAATATGAGATATTCTCTAAAAAACAAGTACACCATAATTGCAATATTAAAAAATAGCATACATCTGTCGTTCCAGGGTTCTTACAATAAGAAGGTTTCATTCCGTGTATGGCATTCGGTGGATGTCCTTGGTACTGGCTTTGGCCTCTTAGTTCAACATTTTTGGTGATGAGTACTTAATTTGACTACTTTTGCATTTTGGCTTTCCATATTATTTTCTTCTAATGCTGTTCATGAGGTTATATCTTGAAACACGTGTAAAACATAACAAAACTTACTGCTAATTATGCAACTTTGGCATTTTTGTACGTTGAAACCATTATGCCGGTGCCAAAGCCGGTGAACCAAAGTTCCCCGAGGGTATTCACTTGCGCAATGGTCAGACTTGTCTGGCATGAAAAATTTACGTTGCGTTTTACAGATATATATCGTTTTTATCAAATTCTAACCCTTTAAGATACGAGGACTTCATTCAGTGTATGACACTCGGTGGATGTCCTTGGATTATGGTTTTTCAAATTGATTTGATTATATTCTAAATGCTGCCGATAATAGGTTACTACTTGAAACATGTGTACAGGATAACGAAATTTACTGTTTATTAAAGCAACTTGGGTATTTATGTATCTGGTGCTACATTCGTAATTAAACAGCATAAAAGCAACAAAGATTAACTCTCAGAAACGGAAAAATAAGCTATTTTTTAATTCCTGTTTATATAAAAATATTAACAAAAATCAGAAATACATGCACATAATCATGATAACGGTACTTGTACTATAACTTTTACTTTCGATTTAAACTTTGTTAATTATTTTTAACACACAATTGTCCAGACCATTGAAGCAGAAAAACTTTAAATAGAACATTAGCTGGGTGTTTATTGTCATACCGATCAAATCAAAAGGTAGGATTCTCTACATTATATTATTATGAACTGTAATTTGAACATTTTACAGCAACTTAACCAGTCCCAAAATGAGATATTATCCTATATCTTGCTGAAGTGATAGTATTTGTAATCTTTTTGCGTAAAAATACAAATTAATAGATGTTCGATATGTCATATTGTTGAAATTTTATAATTTGGTTGTCGACTTATAATTATTTTTTGCATTTAAAATTTCTACTTAATTTTTTCATTTATAATTAAAAAGAGAACAAATTACTTTATTATTAACATGCAATATTATATTAATAAATATTAATAAATACTTTCGATTTGTAAAATTGTCATGTCATGACAAGAGAAAAATCAATATCATATTACAATATTTTAAAGTTCGATAACCATGTAGATTTAATTTTGTAGTTATGTTTACAATAGTTGGATATTTAATTCTTTTTTTTTCTTCCAATGTCAAAGTCAATTGTAGTATACTAAATAAGGAAATTAATATAGAGAGATAAAGTAGCAATTCCAAACCAAGGATAAATAAATATGTTTGAGCTAATAGACCCAAGGTATGCTAATAATTTCAAGTGATTTGGTTTCATTAAATGTTGCAGTATGAAACAGGTATGTACTTATCAGTTCAAGAAATAAAAATATGAAAAAAAAAATCAATGTTAGATTTTTTTATCTAGAATTCACCCTATATAAGGAAACTTAAATTCTAGCCAGACATGAGGCACATTATACTGTTTTGTAAATGTGTTTCCTGTGGTGGACAGATGCGGCCAGTTCGCGTTTTCGCCTTTTCTCCTTTTACTTTCCACAGAGCAAAAACGCGAAATCGACAAGGTGAAAACGCGAAAACGTGAAAGCAAAAACGCGAAAACATAAAGTGAAATTCATTTTCGTTTTCGTGATTTCGCTTTCGCGTTTTCGCCTTCTCGATTTCGCGTTTTCGCGTTTTCGCCTTCTCACTTTCGCGTTTTCGCGTTTTGGCTCTGTGGAAAGTGAAAGGATAAAAGTCGAAAAACGCGAAAACGCGAAATGGTCGCATTTGGCCACCATATTTTTTTTATATAAAAAAGAATATGAATCAATTTCTACTTAAATTGCCGAATTGTTTTATAGAAACTTGTAGACCTAGATATGAGAGAAAAAAAATGATCATAGCCATGTTATAACTGTTGAATTGCAGTACAAAAGAATTACTTTGTCAAAAAATTAGCGACCATACGGCCTCATTTAATTTCTGCTAAATGAAAACCTATAAATTTATCTTCATAAAAATATGGAAAAATAAAGATAACCCAATCATTTGACTGATACAAAATTTTATAAAAGTCCGCCGAACCGCTTTTATATAAAATTGTATTGATAGACGGTTTACACTTTGTATCTATTTTTAAGGGGTAGACCTGGGGAAACCTAAAATGTTCCACTCGTTAAATTAAAAAAATATATATTCAGTATTATAACTTCAAATACTTTAAAAGCAATTTTCAACAATTTGTACCGTCCTGCGTTAAATCTAGTGGTCATCAAAGATACCCTGATTCCTCATATTATTTGGTCTGTTCAGGACTTCATTTTGGTGTATAAAATTTAATCTAATTTACATTTTGGTATGAAATTATTTCACATGCAAGATTCTGTAGTTTAAACATGTGTGAAAGTAAGTACATGTATTAATAATGATAGTAACTTATAATAGTTTGACCTGAAATACATGGGTGCTCTGAAAAATAAAATAAATAAAAAAAATATGAACAAGAACACCACATAATTAAAGCACTATCAGTGTGAACCCCTATAGAAACCGAGGTATCATCAGGTGCTCCGGAAGAGTTAGCAGGATCTCCACGCGTGGCACCCGTCACACTGCCAGTGTGAAAAGTCCGGTTTTGTCATAGTAGTCAGCCCGTATATGATGAAATTTTTACTCTATTTTGATCAGTATTAAACACTTCTTGTAAAAAATTCTGTCGTTTAATTTTCACCAAAAACTGAGAATGGAAAGAAAAATAGTATATGTATGATATATTAAAGTATTAGAAAATTCCACCATTTCGTTTTTTCTTTATTTGAATAAAGTTTGTAAATATCAAAAAAGATCAATAAAATTGCTGAATCCATGCTATAAATAACATCCCTTGCAAGAAATCTCACTTTTAACTTATCTTTATTATTTTTGAATGTCATTGCTATAAATGTAGAGTAAATGAACTCGTTATAAATAACTGGCTGTTGGGAGTTTTTTTTTTGGTCAAAATGAATATTTATTCGCTATGGAGAAAAAGTATTACAATTTCAAAATTTTGATCATACCTAATGCAATGATTCTATTTATTTGCTTAAGTAAAAGATAAGTGAAAACAGAGTTATCTCACATACATGATAGCAATACTCCTAAAGTCATAGACGTTAACGTTGCAATCATAATGGCGTTTGTTTCCATAAATTCCTATAAGGGGGGTAGACCTAGGGTAGGAGGAGATAGCACCGTTTTCCTCTTTTTTTATTACTTACACAAACAATTAGAATCATTACAATAGGTATTATCAAAATTTAGAATTGTAAAATTTTTTCCACACAGCAAATAAATCTTAATTATGTCATGAAAACAAATACCAGTTATTTATAATGAGTCCATTTTACTCTACATTTTCGCATTGCTGTCCAAAGATAAAGAAAATATGTAAAAGTCAGATTTCTTCCAAGGCTAGATTCAGCAATTTTATTGATTTTTACCAACTTTATTTTAAATTAAGAAAAATGGGATAGTAGAATGTTCTAAAATTTTAATATATTTTACATATACTGATTTTCTTTCTATTTACAGTTTTTAGTGAAAATTAAAAGACAGAATTTTTTTTACAAGAACTGATTAATACTGATCAAAATAGAGTAAAAATTTCAGGCTATACTATTCAGAGCACCCATGTATTTCAGTTCAAATTAGTTAAATTTACTATCATTATTCATGCTTACTTTCACACATGTCTAACCTACAGAATTTTGCATTTAAAATAATTCTAAATCAATTGCAAATTTAATTAGAGCCAAATTTATAAACCACAATCAAGTCCTGAACGAACCAAATAATACGAGGAAACAGGATATCTTTGATGACCACTAGACATAAAACGGAACGGTAAAAATTGTTGAAAATTGCTAAAAGGTTGACATGAACATGTGTTGGTTTAATACTAAAAACATTAAGAAAATTAAACGAGTGGAAAATTTTAGGCTTCCCCAGGTCTACCCCCTTAAAAGACCGGCTGGCCGAGACGTCGGAAATAAGTGACTTTACGTACTAGTATACTTTCTGTCTGTACATCAGTCGTTATTTGTTTTCTTTGTAGTGGTCTTAAGTATGGAAAATAGCGAATCGTCATCGGATGAAATTGGAAAAGAATTCGTTGTACCAGACAAAACGAAACACAAGTACTGGAAAACAAAATTGATGTTGATAGATGAAATAAAACGTTCTGTTGGTACCACATCTTCTGGCAAAAAGAACCTAAATATAGTAGTTATTGGTACATCAGGCTGTGGAAAGAGTTCGTTTATCAATACAGTATTAACAAGCTTCAGAGAGGACAAATGGCAGCTGTACTCAACTGTAGGACAAAACAGTGGAAATATTACTAATATTACCAAACATTTTAAAAGGTATATGTAATAAAGTTCAGTGTGTGCTGAATGTAACGGCTAACAATTTGAGCCAATAAAACATTAACCGGTTCAAAGTTCAAATATCAGTTTGAAAGAAAGAAAACACCATGAAAAGGTTGTCGTAAACTTTTAATTTGATCTTAAGGTTAAAGGTCCCTTTTCAGTTCAATGTTAAACCTATAGGAATTTTGTGTAAAATCCCCAGCCTTAACGGCTTGTTGGTTAGTCCAAAAATTTATCTGCAAATTTTTGAGGTTATTGCCCATGCAAAGCTACCAATATTTTATGCTAATATATATACAAATTTAATGATTTTGCAGAAAAAAAAATCTTGAAAATATTGTGGTAGTTGGATGTTTTCTGGGACAAAAATGCGGTCTGTTCGAATAATTTGCAGTTTTTTTATATTGATTATCATAAATAAATCATTTATTTGTTGATAATACTTGCAACGAATGGTAGCTTTGTATGCATAGTAGTAGCTTTGTATGCATAAATGAAACAGCTATCTGCAAACGAAGTTTGGTGAAGAACCAACAAGCCGTTAAGGATGGGGAATTTACATAAAATTTCCATAGGTTTAATATTGAACTTAAAAAGGGGCCTTTAAGCTTAATATTTATGGAGTAAATGTACATGTGGCATGATTTAAAAAAAAATCTTGAAATCACCACGAATCAAACATTCATACCCCATATCAGGTTCAAAACAACTCGCACCAAAGGTTGAAGAGGGATTCATTTGCTAGACATCCATGTCGTCAAACATAAGAAATATTGAACGAATTATCGTTACAAAAACTGGTGTCGATTGCATGAGAAAAGAAACACTTATCAGTACAACTTATGAAGGAGCACAAGGACTCGTCGAGTTGAGTATAAGAATACCAGGCACATAGAATCTGGAGATGTGAGCAGTATAGACGAGTTTCAAATTGGTGAATTTTCCCGGAGAATTTTGACGCCACAATATAGATTTTTGGACGTAACAATGTTTCGTGACACAATTTACTCCGATTTACCCAAGTCAATCTGAGTAATTCAATTACAATATGGTCTATGATGTACAGATGATCAGAATGTTAATTTTATGTTTGGAATATAAATAACCCAAAATGTTTATTTGTAGTTTTCCATCAGCTAAAACATATTACAGAGAAAAATCCAACATTTTACTGCCGACTTTTATTGATATAAATGGATTAGATAACAATAATGATGGTTTTAATAAAGCTTTTTTGAGAGCCTTATTTGAGGGAAAAATTAAAGAAAACGAACAGCTAACAGATTTGCAGGATAGATACAAAAGAGACCAAAATGAATTCAAACGAGAGATAAAAGGTCGGCGTCAGTATCTAAAAGTGGACAGGATTGTAGTTGTTTCCTCTAGTGGACCAGACGAACCACTTGCCACAGAATTGTATAAATGTATAAAAGAAGTATCCGATGATGTTAAAGGTAACATATTCACATTACAGTAGGTTATGTACAACTTTAAAGTACAGTGCATTTAATGTAATCATACCCTTTACCAAAAAGGATAACAGTAAACACCTTTAGTCTGTTTGAATGAAATCATTTTTTAGCATAAGGGAGATTGATAACATCTTCAATAATCACAAAGTTGATGCAAATGCAACGGACATCGTCAAGAGATATGACTGATTTAGCTGAAACGAAAAATATCTAAACTAAATAAAAATACGGAAACAAATATTTGAATTTTGTTAAATGCCTTCAAAATGGGGATAATAACAAACTTACCGAACTGAGTTGTCAAGACCCAAAGTCAAAGAGGCAAAAAGACAAAGAAGGTGGAGAACCACCAGAAAAATTGTCGACCGCAATGGTCCTGACATAGAACAGGCATTTCAAAAGAAATTGTTAGTTAAAATGGTTTTATGGCACACCAAACCTCACTTTTCATAGTTGTAATGTCCGGTAGTACCCCAACAGCAATCGCAAATGACAGGTCGAAGACAGTAAAAAAGAAATGTTCATCCCAGTACCAAGTAAAAATACATGTAAGCTACAATACACTGTCTACAGCTAGAAGACCATTCTATCATTAACTCAAAATAATATTAAAACAAATAAGAAAATGCGGGAAAAAAGTTACCAAACGGTATTGTCAGGAGCCCAAATCGGAATGGCAAAAAGGAGGTGCAAAACCACCGGAAAAATTTTAAACCGCAATAGTCTTGACTATGTACAGCATTTACACAATAAATGGCGTGTTAAACATCCCCTTCCATTGCGATGCTGTCTAATTGTTTCTCGAAAGCAATTGCCATTTAAAGGTCATAGATACTTAAAAAAAAGAATCTTGAATAAAACTTGAAATTTTTCAACAAGGGACTTATTTCTATAAAAGTTAAAAAATGGATAACAGGAAACATTACAATGGCTGAAAATTACCATTACATGCAACAATTTGCAAGGGAACTACCCAAGAAAAACACGTATTAGACAAAAGTCAAACGCAGATAACGATAGGAACTCGGGACAGCCGTACTTGGTACCGGCACTAGCAAAAGCCAGCGGTAGGGTTAAACCGGTTTATGGGTACCCAAACCTCCTCTTTATCTGTCCCGTTTCCCTACAGTATAAACACATACCAATAAAACCTAATACAGGTAGACTACTAACTCCATGACCACAATCTTGAAAGGAGAGAAAAAAAGACAATACGTAAAAAAAGCGTTTTTAATGCCTGTATGCAATTCTTATCAGCACCATTATTTTTAATTTCTTCCTTTGAAGGTAAAATGTATTTCTCCTCATTAATTCCACGTTTCATTTCCATACTGGATTCATGAATGCATTTCATATTTGATTTTAGAGTATCTTTCCATCTAGAATTAAACCTTAGACTACCAACATTAAAGGATAATGTGAATGTCAGCGAAATTTTAAAACATGCATTAGATCTCTTGAAAAAATAAAATCATTTGAAATATCAGATATGTTTTATTGTAGGTATTCCTATCTTTGGAGTTATGACCAAAAAAGATAAATATAGAAAGCACCAGGAGGTACCAAAACGGAAAAACGATTTTCTAGGAAATTTGGGTATCACTGATAATAGTTTTAAATGGGTTCAAAATTATTGCCCGGAAATTGACAGATATTTACGTTACCAGAGAACGGTGTATCCACAAATTGATGTGCCGGTATTAAGCTTCATAAATCAGGTAAGAATTGTCCGGACAATGACCAGTATAAACTGTTGTAGAAACCAATTACCGAAGTTACTGTTATTTTTTTTGTTGCAGATGGCAATATCAATAACATGTAATCAAAGTTTATCGCCTTCAATGATAAATCACATTTGTCTCATCAAAAATCGAGAAAGTGACACATTTATCATCAATAGAGACATCCTTTGAAAACCTTTTGAGAAAAGTATTGTATATAAGAAATAATTTGCTGGTTGTTTGACGGGTGCCACATATGGAGCAGGTCATTCCTAGTCTTCCATAGCACCTGATTACACTCCCATTTTTATGGATTTACAAGGTAAGTTTTTTTTGTAGCGCTTTTAAGTTAGTAATCACCCGTCAACATATATGTTTTGGAAAATATCAACATCCTTGGAGCTGTATTGTCTCAAAATAGGACCATCTCGACACTGGATTAAGAATTAGTTTTTTTTACACCTTTAACACACAATAAAGCCTTCAAATCGTTTCTTTTACAAGTTTTGGTATTCAACAAAATAAACGTAATTTCATATAATAGAGTAAGTTTTTACAAAAGTTTTTTCTCGGGTTTTTGGATTAAAAAAATGTCTTGTTATAATGTCTGATATACAAATTTCTCAACCGGAAAAAAAGCGAAATTTATCTGATGCAACATTTGTAACCTAAATGAAATAAAAGAGACAACAGGAAACACCTACAATTGCTGAAAACTATAATTACATGCCACAATCTGCCAGGGAACTACACAGGAAAAACACAAATAAGACAAAAGACAAACGTAAACAACGATAGGAACTCGTTGTTTTTGGACTTTTTATTTTTTAATTTTCCCATTTCTTCCTTATAGCTTCGATATTCGTTTGCCGATGTATGTTACCATATAAGACAAAGAAAAATAATTTTGCACAGGGAAAAAGCCAAAGCACTTAGCACAAAATTAAATTTATGTTGTCTTATTCTGTTTTTTACAATATTGAATACGCACTTAATTAATATAGAAGACTCGTGTGCTCAGTTTCATACATGATCTGTTTGTAGGTTATAAATCCACAGTTGAGTCGTGATTATGTGAATTATGAACTAGGTCAATGTGGCAGATTGATAGTAAAGATCGTATCCATCCTCAGCAGATTGGCACAGATATTGATCTGGTTATTTCTGTTTGTGATATTTACAACAATCTTCATCTATGATGATCACAACAAAGATTTCTGTACTGCCTACGATAAACTGAGCAAGACACATGACTTTACCTTGCCAAATATAAACAAGTTTTGTAAACAGGACAAGTACGCCGGATACTACCTCATTTCTTTGCCGATAGCTATATCTCTTCTACTTTTTGGACTTCCATGGTTAGTGAAGAGAATGTTACGTGGAGGAATAACACTGTTATTGTGTATGACATCACTTATTGTATGTACATCAGCCTACTTTTATCATCAGTTTGTTGTTATGAAACATGTAAATAAGTAACATTGTTGTAGTGGAATTTATTTGAGATGTTCATATAAAAATGTTTTTTTTTAAAGTACTACATCTAATCAACTTTGTTCTGTAGCATGACTGTATTCAAAGCAATTCAAGAGCTAAAAAAC
>MJUU01001983.1:69313-90888 GCA_002080025.1 Modiolus philippinarum
TGGGAAAATTCATTTCTATATTATTGGAATTTTTGAAATCCCGGAATTTAAAATACGAGTCAATGGGAGGCCGAATTAGTGGTGTGCCTCGGATCCTGTCAAAACCTAGAATTTTTTCTCTAATAGATAAATATTTTTGTCGTTCGATGTACAAGCCTAGTCTCATACAGGTAAAATATTTTTGTCGCTCGGTGCACAGATCACACTACAGTTGCAAAAAGAGAGAAACATCAAGGAAGAAGCCAAAACTTAAACAAAACCGTCTTCAATAAAATAGGAATTGAATATTTATCAATCAAATCTGGATATCGTCCAATAAATTTCTTCAGAAAAACTATTAATCTGCATTTTTCGAAGCCCTGATTTAAAAGTTTACGAATTAAACATCTGTGTCGTTTCAAAAAATCTTGATAGTGACTACATGCTCTAGCGTAACGGATTAATATATACTCCATACGATGGGGAAGACGGAATATTACTGTCGAGGTGTGGAAAGTTTACAATTTCAAAATTAAAATCGTCTCTTTTGTCATAAATTCGTGTGCTGAGGTTGCCACTGTCGTCAAACTCCAAAAGTAAATCTAAAAACGAAACAGAATGGTCAGTGTCTGTAGTCTCCTTTATTTCAAGTTCTGGGGGATATATTAATGGAATGTAGTCGGCAAAGTTACTATTATTAAGCGACAAGACATCATCAATATATCTGTATGAGTAATTAAAGGATCTAGCCTCTTCAATTTTATTTTGTTAGACCAAATAAGTCCGAGTAAGGTTTTACAAAAGTTTTTTCTCGAATTTTTGGATTAAAAAAATGTCTTGTTATAATGTCTGATATACAAATTTCTCAACTGAAAAAAAAAGCGAAATTTATCTGATGCAACATTTGTAACCTAAATGAAATAAAAGAGGCAACAGGAAACACCTACAATTGCTGAAAACTATAATTACATGCCACAATTTGCCAGGGAACTACACAGGAAAATCACAAATAAAACAAAAGACAAACGTGAACAACGATAGGAACTCGTTGTTTTTGGCCTTTTTATTTTTAAATTTTCCCATTTCTTCCTTATAGCTTCGATATTCATTTGCCGATGTATGTTACCATATAAGACAAAGAAAAATAATTTTGCACAGGAAAAAGCCAAAGCACTTAGCACAAAATTAAATTTATGTTGTCTTATTCTGTTTTTTACAATATTGAATACGCACTTAATTAATATAGAAGACCCGTGTGCACAGTTTCATGCATGATATGTTTGTAGGTTATAAATCCACAGTTGAGTCGTGATTATGTGGATTATGAACTTGGTCGATGTGGTAGACTAATAGTAAAGATCGTATCCATCCTCAGCAGATTGGCACAGATACTGATCTGGTTATTTCTGTTTGTAATATTTACAACAATCTTCATCTATGACGACCACAACAAAGATTTCTGTACTGCCTACGATAAACTAAGCAAGACACATGACTTTACCTTGCCAAATATAAACAAGTTTTGTAAACAGGACAAGTACGCCGGATACTACCTCATTTCTTTGCCGATAGCTATATCTCTTCTACTTTTTGGACTTCCATGGTTAGTGAAGAGAATCTTACGTGGAGGAATAACATTGTTATTATGTATGACATCACTTATTGTATGTACATCAGCCTACTTTTATCATCAGTTTGTTGTTATGAGACAAGTAAATAAGTAATATTGTTGTAGTGGAAAATTACTACATGTAATCAACTTTGTTCTGTAGCATGACTGTATTCAAAGCAATTCAAGAGCTAAAAAACATTCGGATTCTTTGCGCAGCGAATTCTTCTTTATCGGATGTTTTATGAATGCCATTATTGGATTTAATAAAATGTACCAGTAACAATGTCATATATCAATCCATTATTGACATACAAAGGCTTCCGTCTGATTCAGCTGAAAAACAGAAAACTTTATTGCAAAAATATATTTTACTTAAGAGCATGGTACATTTCGACATTAATGTTTTACGTTTAAAAACTGATAGAGTTCCTATTGTTTTCTACGTTTGTCTCTTGTCTTGTTCGTGTTTTTCATAGTTCCATGACAGATTGTGGCATGTAATTATAATTTTCAGCCATTGTAGGTGTTTCCTGTTATCCATCTTTTTACATACAGTGTGGTTAGGTTACACATCAACATTTACCACTAATTTGCAATACTTATTATAACTGGACTCGTTGAACTTAAAATAATAATAACTTCTAATAAGCTCTGTCCTTAGATGACTTTGGCTTTCCATTTAGATCATATTTGGTTATTTGTCCTCTATCAGTTTTTAAACGTAAGACATAAGCTGTCGAAATGGCCATATGCAGAAATTAATTTACAGTAACTTCGGTATGTTGTTATTGTTACCACTGGATCGATGCCTCTGCTGGTGGACTGTTAGTTCCCGAGTGTATTCGCTAGCCAAGTTGTAAGTACTTCGGTGCTGACCCGAAAGCCGATTTTATTTGAAAGTTGAAATATCTAAATTTTGTAAATTCTGCTGAAAACTAAGGAGTATCTCCCTCATGCAAAGCTCTGTCCTTAGTTGATTTTTGGCTTTACATTTAGCTCATATTGGTTACTTGTTCTCTATCAGTCTTTAGCTCACCTGGCCTAAAAGGCCAAGTGAGCTTTTGCCATCACTTTGCGTCAATCGTCCGTCCGTCCGTCAAAAATCTTCTCCTCTGCAACTGCTGGGCAAATTGTAACCAAACTTGGCCTGAATCATCACCAGGGTATGCAGTTTCAAAATTGTGTTCGATTAGTCCGAGGATCAAACAACATGGCTGCTGTTACTAAAAATAGGGGGTAAATTGCTGTATTTTGCAAATAACTCGAAAACTGTTGCAGATATCAAAAATCTGACAGGGTAAAAATAATCAGAATGGCAAGAGCTACCAGCCCTGCAATTTTGAAGAAAATCTGAAACCCGTCTTAGAGTTATTGCCCTTTTTCCGTAAAATTTTTAAAATTTTGATATTTTTTATTTTTTATAAAAAAAACTATAACAGATAGAGGTCAACTGTAAATCGATAAAATGTTCAGCATATCAAGATCTATCCACCCTGAAATTTTGAAGAAAATCAGAAACCCTCTATAGGAGTTATTGCTCTTTTTTCACCAAATTTTTTAATTTTTTGTATTTTTCGTCTTTTATTTCGAAAACTATAGAAGATGAAGGTTAAGTGTAAATTGATGAAATGTTTGCCATGCTGTGGCGACTTCAAAACTGGTGTTGAAAATTGTTTGCTGATCGCCATTTTCAAAATGGCCGCCAAAAAAGGCGGGAAAATGCAACATTGTCTGATTTCAATAAAAATTGGTTTCCAAATAGATATTGATGTTGCGACTTCGAAACCGGTGTTGAAAATTCTTCGTTGATTGCCATTTTCAAAATGGCCACCAAAAAAGGCGGGAAATACAACATTGTCCGATTTCAATTAAATTTGGTTTCCAAATAGGTATTGCTGTTGCAACTTCAAAACTGATGTTAAAAATTGTTCATTGCCTGCCATTTTCAAAATGGCTGACAAAAAAGGGGGGGAAAATTCAACATTGTCTGATTTCAATGAAATTTGGTTTCCTAATAGATATTGATGTTGCAACTTCAAAACCGGTGTTGAAAATTGTCATTGACCGCAATTTACATAATGATGTCTCGACTTCAAAACTGGTGTCAAAAGTGGTCCTTAGCAAGAATGTTTTTTGTCAAAAAAGTCCAACAAAGACATATAGTAAAACATGACCAGACTTTAAATACAATTCAAAAATTGGTTGAGTTTGAGCTACCAAAGTCAGAGAGACTGAAGTTCAACTGTATAACTTACAACAAAATGTTAGCTTGATTGTGGCAAATGAAAACCAGGTGAGCGATACAGGCTCCTGGGAGCCTCTGGTTAAACATATTTGAGTTCATGGTCTTCCAAACGTTTAGATTCTATCTGCACTGAAGAGACATAAGTTGTCGAAATGGCCATATGCAGAAACTAAATTTACTGTAACTTCGGTATTTTGTTATTCGGTATTTCTATTTAACTATTTTAATAGTCAATTATAAAAATAACTTTCTCATGTGCAATTACTCCATATCCCTTCATTGCTTATATTAAGAGCATGAGAATTATTGATTTAAATGTTTTGTTGTGCAGAATGTTGGAGTGATAAATTGCATCCAAAAGCCAGTGGTAGGGTTAAAGCGGTTTATAGGTATCCAAACCTCCCCTTTATCTGTTCGGTTTCCCTACAGTATAATAAACATACGAATAAAACCCAGTGCAGGTAGATTACTAACTCTATGACTACTATCTTGGAAAGAAAGCATATGACAAAACGTACTTTTGAAAGATGGGTCAGAGAGTGCTTGCCGCTAAACTTCCGGCTAGCTCAAGGCACCTAGTCTGCTGGTGAAACACTGTCGCACTACGGAAGAAAAATCAAACCCAAAACTCCCCGAAGGCTTTGGTAAAGAGTTGTCATGTAGTTCTGTAGACATCGGCAGTATCAGTGAGAGGTCAGTTTATGTTCAAATTCTTCAGGTCACTGGAATCCAAAGCCAATTTAATGGATTTGATTAGAATATCCCGTCGATATCCACTATTACGTAAAGAATGTAAGTTACGTCACAGTTTTTCTGGATTTTTTTCTTATCAGTTTCTGATATTTTTAACAATATTTCCATAAAATCGAGGAAAAAAAATGAAAATGCCCTGTGAAATTAGCTGTTTGCGAGTCACGTCATATCTAGATATCAAATGTTCATATTTTCTCCAAACTTCTCAAAAGTATTTAATAATCCTTGCGTTAAATGAAGTAACAATAAAATATGTTGAATTGATTTAATAATTTATGAAATCTATAACCTTGTTGTTTGGGCGTGAGAGTAAGGTTACGCTTATTAAAATCGTCAAGGATAGAACAAACGCGAGCGACTCGTACATGTTGAGATATATACACTATGTTCTCGCCGTCAAGAAAGGGAAAATAAGGAAAAGTGAAATCAAAATCATCCCTTTTATCATAAATGTTATTTCTTATTTTACCAGAGTCAATGCTGATGTTTTTCTAGAGAAATTATCTCATGTAAATTCACTCAATATTCTTTTATTGTTGAATCAACTGAAGAACGTATAAAAGGAGATAAAGAACAAAAACCATTAGGTAAAAATTGGTAAGCCAAAATCAGCTAATGACAAGCGATGAACAATGATTCCTTTGATTAACAGAAAAATTTTCTTACACTTAAATAACATAAAATAAGTTTTCATGACTGACTATAGCGGTGGTGGATTTCCTTGAGAATGAACTGTTAAATAACAGAGGCATCCATCCAGCGGTACTAAAAATAAAAAAAAAACATAACGTGATAGGAGTGTACTTTATATAGAGGGTCATTTACACAATTCATATTTCTTCACTGCAAATTGAATTAAAACATTTGGATTTCCATTGACTTAAATAGGTGGAAAATTATATAGTGAACAACTAAATGGAAAGCAAAACTCAGTTTAGGGTAGAGTTAACGAAAGGGAGCAATCTTGAGGTTTAAACATTTGTTTTTTAATTAAGTCATGGAAGTCTTCAACTTAAATCGGCATTTGAGCCTGTTACTTCAAATTTGCAATGACTTAAACTACAAAAGGATTCAAAATAGCAGACACAAAAATTGCACCCAACAAAATTATATCCATAAAGTAATATTTGTTTTATCTTATTTTTTTAAATCATTTTTTAATTCATGATATTTAAAGAGATGCTGATGTTTGATTAAGGCTATATATTAAAAAATCATAAACTACGAAAGGATAAGAGTAAACGCACACAGACAAAATCTCTACCAATATCTTTATTTACATTAATTTACACATTATATAAAAACACGTATCTGAATTGATTCTGTACTAACATTTGTGGTACTCGATTTCCATTTGTTTATCTTTCATTTTAATCGTCTGTAAATTGAAAAAGAAATACAAGAAAACATAAACTTAGAAATTCTACAGTCTGATTATCTGTCACATTTTTGAAGTTAACAATTAAGCAATAACAGTACATTATTTGGATACCCAAGCGCGTCAATCGTAGATAAAAAAATGCAGTTTATAGGCGACGCGTAGCGTGTAAATGGATATTTTGACCGTCAAATCAAGATTGACGCCCTCGGATATTCAAATTATGTACTGTTATTGCGATTCTAATGCACTTGGATTATTTCAAGTGTTTTTGACTTGTGTTTTTTTAGTCATATTAGGAACCAGACGAAACAGGGAACCTACTCTGTCACTGGTGTGTAGCTGCTGGAATCGACGGTCAGTTTTGACCAATCGAAATCTCCGTTATATACATGTTTTATTTGAATGTTTGTTTTATCTATGTTTTATAGGTAGTAGGATACAGTCAATCATGTTAATGAAATTTCAGAATACTAATAGTGCGATCTGCACATTTACTCTTTTTAGAATTCGACTTCATTCGAAGAGTTGCTGTTTATTTTTGTTTATTTGTTGTTTCGGTCCGAACTGTACTTTTATTCAAGATGCGTTTCTGTAACTTAATACTGGGATGACCATTTTATTTTACTGTCTTAGACCTTTCATTGCAATTGCTGTTGAGTTATTCCCGGATACCTCTGCAATGGACGGGATGTTTTGTGCGCAATTTAAGAAATAGATTATTGCAAGCGGGCTCTATGCGAATTAGAACATGGACAGACCTTATATTTGTCAATGTTTTTTTTCCTAGCGATAGAGAGGTATAAAATGAAGACAAATATAAGGTCTGACCATGTTCTTATTCGCATAGAGCACAATTGCAAAAATCTATTTCGATTCTAATATATTTAACAAGCGGCTCTTAGAGGGTAATATTGGGTTTGAAACTAGAATTAAAACATGTCGGAAAACTGCATGCAAACACACATAAATGGACGTAGAGAAATCTTTATTCGTTTTTTTTTTTTTTATTAAAACATGTTGCTCATAAGCTTAAGAATTAATACAAATAATCTATTGCAAAAATATAAAACACGGATATTTAAGTTGAAGCGGGTATAAATATGAGCTGGTTGTATTTCTGATTTATATAACTGCTTAGTTATGTTGCATTTGAAGCCAAAAAAAAAAAAGGTTTAAAACTCATATTAATAATTTTATCAACGTTAAGAATTCAATTTTTTTTTATATCTAAATTGTAGAGCATGATATGTAACATAGAAAGGATTTCAAAACAACAACGCATTCGTTGCTAAGTAACGGTTATGTCAATTTCAGTTCCGAGTCTTAAATTCAGTAACTGTTGTAAATTTCTATTATTTTCATTATTTGATGCAGCTTTTGGGTGATTCATTATTTTAAACTTTATTTACACATGAATATTGAGTGAATAAAACGTGAAACTGTACATTACGAATGTCCTTTTGTAAAAGATATACGCATGTGCTAAAAAAATATTGTTGGAATTGGAACATAGCTTTGTTACCAAAGCCAAACAAGAAAGTCATATTAGAATATCCGGTTTAACCCACGTTTCAAGAGTTCCAAGTCCGGACCATTGCAGTTTACGGTTTTTGTCGGTGGTATTGTATCTACTTTGTGTGTCCAATAGGCCAATTGTGTCGATAGTATCTGATATATTTGAAACAACTTTGAATTCGTAGTTTAACCTTTGACGTTATTTACTTTAAAATCGGATTCATTTAAAAATATTTTTTTGTTAATATATATGTTAATGTATATGCTGGATACATGGAAACATTGTTAACTTAATCAGTTAGTATGTTTCCCTTGACTTCTCTTGTAACTATCATTTCTCCCCATCCCATTAATTCCGTATATTCAGTTACGGTCATTTTAGTATCAGACTCGATATTTACAGTCATCTATATGAAATGTAAAAATGATAAGTTGAATGAAAAAGCCTTTCTTGTCTACAAGAAAACAATTATTTAACAATCTGTAATTGTAACATGCTTAAAGGGTACAACATATTACTCAGAATTACAAAAGGCGACGTTGAGCCCTAATGAATTTCTGAAGATTCGAACACATTTTTTGCTCTTTTCAGAAAAATGCATTATTTTTGTTACCGCGTGAAACATGTGATGTATTCATTTGCGTTATTTGCATTGGCTAACCTGGTGAAAAATAATTTGAATATAAACACATAAAGACAATTTCAATTTTACGTCGACACCACGAACTTGTTGATCACCATGATATGTTCGTGTCACAACTGTACACAGAGCTTCCCCTTTGACAGTACGTGTTGATCACTATGATATATCCGTGTTACAACTGTACACAGACCTTCCCCTTAGACAGTTTGGTTTGTTACTTCTACGTTTGCAAAATTTGACTTTTACCGGGCATTACGTGTTCAACTTGACTTTTACCGGGCGTTACTTGTTCAACATGACTTTTACCGGGCGTCACGTGTTCAACATGACGTGTATCTTATATATATATATAAGAGACAGGAGATGTTTACTGTACCGGTTCACCTGGCTTCGGTATCATGAAACTGTTTTATGCTTAAATTTAAGAATTTTGTGAAAATAGAATTTTATCTTGATTTGGGGATCATGCATAATCTTAGAACTACTTAAATAGAAACTATGGCGTTCTTGTTCATTTTTGTTTATTTGTTATGTCTTTGTCATACTGTCTCTGTGAATTGCCATGATGTTGGATTAATGACCTTTCCTTTTCTTTCTTCGGTATTCGTTTGCCGATGTATCTCTCAAAAAAGTGAGCCTGTCTATAAGCTGTGCTAATTTCATGATCCCTAGGCAAGATTTTAACCTTAGTTTTTTTTGGGTACAAGCGTTGGGTACATATATTTGTGTCTTTATTTTTCTCTTGTTTTTAAAAGTGTTGTTTTTGTAATACTGATTTTGCAATAAATTTGGACACATCTCTTGTACTGACGGTTTGTTTGTACGGCTCATGTACTTTAAAGCGAGTACCTTTTTGTTGCTTTGAACATGTTTTAAAAAAAATAAAATCTGATTTTAAGTAACAATGCAAGCAACAAGCTAAGAACTAATATTCCGTAGCCTTCATAAGGGTAAATTTCAAATTATCCAGTACTGGACTTGGAAATTCTTTGGTGAATGGGTCACCATTGTGAAACATTGCTTGAGGAAAAAAATATCAAGAGCCAAAGAACCGTCTAGGGACCAAACTATTCAACAGGGAGATACTCCTTAGCTTCGACATTTTCCAACAGTTTTAATAACGATATAAATTTCTGATCTTATGATTGAGACAACAGAAAGTGTTGTCTATTGGGCTCGTAAAACTCTCGGGGAAAGACCATTACCATCCACCATGATAGGGGCCTCGACATTGTTGTAGTTTAAATGTTCTGGATGGCCATTTCGGAAATAATTCTTTGTCCGAAGAGCAGTGTCAGAGGTCATTTGTATGTTGAATAGGAATGAGGTATTTTGGCGATTGACAGATGTATCTACGTGAATAGATGAAGTCAAATGTTGCATTACAGTCGGAAATCATTAATATGCAAATAAATATCGAATATGTAAGTTACATGTACCATCATGGTGACATATAAATTTGTCAAAGGGCTCTTATTATCCCTGAGCACCATATCCGTTTTACATGTTTTAAGATTTGGTTCGTCCGTGTGTTTGGTTCTATTTCCTTTTTAGTTAAGTTCTTTTTGCGTTTTGTGTTTGTATGTAAGAAACACTTTTTAGACTGTATTGTTCAGTAGACGGGTATTGGCAGTTAATCCGTCAATCCTACTTATACCCCAACTACATTATCTATGGACTATATAATCACAAATTACATTTCTGTGTTAGCATCTTTTCGGTATTTAAGTGGATGAAGATAACAGTTAAAGCAGTTATTTCCGATCTGATACATGAAAGTTTCTAAACCAAAAACGGAGAACGCCTGTATTCTTTTTTTTTGGCATTAGGAAAAGAACCACACTGAGTCAAAATAAATACAGTGAAAATGGCGTGATAAAGATGCTTAAAGTTTTGATTGACAACATTTTTGTTGAATGTGGAGGCCATGTTTTTCAACAAACAATAGGGATTTCTATGGGAACAAATTATGCGTCACTTTTAGCTGACCTTTTCCTTCATTCCTTAGAAGCATAATTTCTACAAAGGCTAATACAACAGAAACAAAATCAACTAGCCCAGACCTTTACTTTAATCTTCAGATATATAGACGATGTACTTTCTCATAATAACCAAAGATTTAAAGAATATTTTCATCGGATCTACCCCGCCGAACTTGAAATTAAAGAGACAACCGATACACCCAATTCTGCTCTATACCTCGACTATTGTTATACATTGACGAACATGCACGTTTGAATCTAGGTTATATGACAAACTTGATGATTTTGACTTCCAAATTGTGAACTTTTGGCTTTCTTGCTTTGTAAAATCAAACTATTTTTCTGGTCGTCTGTATATATATTGTCCACATCTCCCGATTTCACTTGCCAAGTTTTCTTACAATCAACTCCACGAGTGCCCTTAGATCGTTTATATGTTGTATTGTCTATTGGTCCCTTTGTCTGGCAGCGGATGACAGTGGTTGTAAGAGTACGTTGCCCGATATGTTATGCTTGTTGACGACCCCGCATCCATGACAAAAATGATGTAAAACATTGGATGGATGTAGCATTGTTCAACTTTAAGCAAGTGAAATCCGCTGAAACCGGTGCTAGGACCGTCCTGAACTTACTACAATTTATGAGGTTTGCCCTTTGTCGAAGGCCTCATGGTGACTACAAGATGAAGAACAATAATGAAAGCGTTGTTCCATTTGCTTAATCTTCCCATGTGTTTATGCGGATTTTGTCAAATGTACATTTACTCCATATCCCATTATTTGTTCATTTCCCTTCCTCAGCATCAATATACCTACCTCCCCAGCATATTTCACAATTAGTTTGTTACTGTATAGCTTGTAGTTAATACAGTGACTTTGTGGAAAGAGCAAAAAGACTGTCACAAAAAAACTGCTGAATCAGCAATATGTTAAGCCGTTATTACTTTCGTCCCTTCAGAAATTCTATCGCCAACACCACGACATCGTAGACAGACATGAAATGTTGGTGTCACAAATAAAAATGGACATTGTCAGCTAGATTCACGTCTTCCCGGATTTGACATTACCGATTCTGACTTTACCCTGGAATGACCCACTGACAGTACGCCGGGTGCTTTATACAGAGCAAGTCATGTTTATCCTTCCGGAACACCTGATGTCACCACACTCGGTTTTTCTGGGGATTCACACTGTAAGTGCTTTAGTTTTTTTGTGTTGTCTTGTATATCATACTGTTGAATTTAAGTTTTGTCTTCGTTAGTGATGTTTGTGGTACCGATTTGTCCTTGTTTTTTGTCTGAATACTAAAGAGATTTACAAGAGCTTCCCAAATGTTTACCTTGGTACTGATGTAGGGTAAGAGAAGTAACACGATGGTGAATTTTTATTGGTTTTGTTCAGAAAACGACATTAACCGATCAGCTACCGAACAGATCTTCAAAACCCATTAATGCCCCATTTACTGTGTGGTGCGACGGGTGTTGTATGCAGGACAAGACAGGCTTACCCTTCCGGAGCACTTGATGTCACTCTGTTTTTTAGAGTTCACACTGTTAGTGTTTTGGTTTTTTGTGTTGCATTTGTAACATTTGTGCCTTTTATGGGCGTGAAGTGCCTTTATTGATCTTCCGTCTTCTGGTGTTCTTGCTTTTGCCTTGTCTCTGGACTTTGAATCATGTAATCGTGTGCTTTGTTCCTTCGGTATTCTACTGCTGTTGTTTTGATTGCCTATTTTGTTACACTTAGTTTGACATAATTGAAAACACCTTTCTTATTATATATATTTGTGGTGTAATATTCCCGTAAAGTTAATTTTAATTCGTTTAAATGTTCCCTCACTTGAGATATCTATTTTAGTTTCTAATGCTTGTTTCGCTTTTCATTTGAATATAAGGTGCTTCTTCGAACGTAATTATTACTTGACGACAGAGTTTCAAAAGTCCTCATTTACATCTATACACTCACATCCAGAAACTTTTTTTGATAAAATTAGCTGGCGGCTTATACGCCCTCACGATCGTCCTTCACGATCACTAAAAAGTGTAACGTAATGCCCCACGGTCTGAAATTGCACTGTTTTAGGAACAGTCTTATTTTGCTTATATGTTGGAAATATATTTTGGGATACAGTTTTGAACACAATATTGTAGTTATATTATTGTATGAACATACAAAAAGATATCAACCAAATATTTACAATCTTGCAAAAATATATATTTTGTAGCCCTCAATTTTGATGACGATGTCGCCTTTTGTAACTGTGAAAAAAATGACCACTTTGATACACTTTATTAACTTTGTAAAACCATATTGACAGACATAAATACTTTAGGGAATAACTTCCCAACAGATAAAAAAAATGTGACCTTGTAAGATTTCTCTGGATAAAAATCCCTCACGAAGGTTCACCAAATCCCTCACGATCTCCTCTCAAGGCTTATCCGCCGTTATAAATGCCTACCGATCATTTTTATTGTTGTGATTTCTGTTTCCGTGCTTTGTATCTGTCTAACGTCATTTTTTTTTCTGTGTCTTACGTCATTGTTTTCGGTGTTCTCGTTTTGGCCATGTTTTTGGACGTTGATTTTTGTAAATTCCACTCCTTTGTTCCTTCGGTATTCCACTGCCGTTGTTTTATCGGCGTAACCGAATGACAGCCTTGGAGATGTTTTTAGGTCTAAAAGAGGGAGAGAAAAAGAAAAACAAGATTAAATTTAGTTGAATCAATGTTTTGTTTGTATTAATTGTATTACCTGTGTTCATGTTTTTTGTGATTACCTTGAATACTGTGTACATTGTAAATCACATATTATCACATGTTTATATAAAAAAAAACAGTAAAATTTTACCTCTTGATAAAACTGCAGATTTTTTATATTTATTTCAATTATCTTCAAATTGTTGAAAACCGTGTGATATGACTTTTGTTATCAAATGCTTCCGAGTTATTGGTTATTTGGATTTCGTTTGGTTTTATGCATTTTAAACATTTTTTTGAAATTATGGATTTCCTATGTTTGGATTCTAGTGCTGCTCATGAGGAATTAACTTCCGAAAAGGCCATACAGCTCATTAAAATTATTGCAGTTAACATATGTGTTATGGTATCATGTTTATTTATTCCATATCCTTTCGTAGAATATTTATAATACACAGTGAATTTGTATCTGTATTTTCAGTCATTAACGCTATACAAAACCGATTATTAAAAAAAATATATCTTTTGAAATAAACACATGTTGTATTTGACTTATTTTTTCATATTTGAAACAAACCAGAACTTTTTATTTTCTATTCATGTTGAATTAAGCTTCGCAAACAAAATATTGTCTTCACTCATTCTAGTTTACTAAACATTTTACGTTATCAGCACATAATTGCGATTCCTGAAATTAAAGTTTTGAGATCGGCTATGAAATTTTTTATTTATCTATCACATGAAAGTTCATGTATTTCCGTAAAAATACTGAAGTACTAATGCTGCATTTTTTGAAGTATGAAGATATTTTTCAGTTGAAAATTTCTTTTTTAGTTGACGTATATGATAAAAATATCATTACATGTCATTTTTCATATCACATCCTTCATTAAATCTTAGTAATATAATCTTCCCTCCAGCCTGACGGCTTTCGGGCTGATATTACGACCTTGCGCTGATAAAGGGTGTGATATGAAAAATGCCATGTAATAATCTATAATTATCAACTTCATTCAGCTTAATCATTATATAATGAAATAATACTAACGCTTACAAAATAATCCATTAGAATATTAGCTTGGTGCAGAATTTTTAAAAATAACCATATTTAATTTTATAAGTGTAAATATCTTTTTAACCTAAAATTTCTTCTAAAGTTGAGGTAAGTGATAAAAATATCATTGCATGTGATTTGGCGTATCTCATCCCTCATCTGCTCTCGGTCATAAAATCATCCCTCATGTCTGGTAGCTCAGAGCTTGATATTTCAAACTTGGGCTGATAAAGGGTGTCATATAAAAAAATGTCATGTTCTTTTGTTTGTGTTATCTTCCCCTTTTACTACACGTAACGACATACCACTGTGGCAAGTAAAATAATAATAATTATTATAATAATAATTATAACAATAATAATAATTATAATAATAATAATAATTATGATATTAATAATAATAATATTCTAAATTATATATTCTATGAAGAGGTAATTTATTGATTAAGTTTATTTTAGCAGCATAAAACATACAGACAAGGTGATTAAAACCAAAGTAGGTCTATAGTTACCCTCAAGCCTTTTCCAAATGCGTCTTTATAATTTCCTTCTAATCAAGGTGTAAATTCAAACTTATTACTAGGAATGAAATCACCTTCTCGTATAACATCAAAATTCCATGTTTCTTTTTCATCTTTGTCAGCTTTGTTTCGTTTAAATACTAAGGTCGTGGGAGTATTTTTGTACAATTCTATAAATTCTTCAGTTATACCTATGAACAGACATTCGGATATTCTATAATTGAATAATTAGATTTCATGCATGTTCATTTGAATTCCGCCAATTTGATAGAGGAACACAGATCACGTGGCATATCAATGAGAAGTTGCAATTCCCATGAAACACATTTGACCACATGTTCACTTGGTGGATGAATTTGTAATAATAGAATTCCAATGTACATGATGTACTTTCCTGTAAATAATTTGTGTTTTTTATATTTCGGTTTAAAATGTAATTATAAGAATTGAAAGCATTATTTAGAAGTTTCATAGGGATAATGAAAGTGTTGACCGGGCGCACATTTTCAACATGAAGCGCTTCTGCATTTCATTAAAAATGTGCTTCGGTCAACACTTTCATACCCCAATGAAACTTCAAAATAATGCATTCAATTCTTAAATAACATTAGATAAAAATCACACCTGCAATTGAACTTAAAAGATTTCAAATGTGGTTTTTGTTTTGTTTTTTTTTTTTGTAAATAAATTTCCAAATGAAAAATGCAGCAACATCCATAAATCACAAATCCAGACTACATGGCAATATGCGGATCAAAGAACAAAGAACGTAAATGACGAACAGAACATAATACAAACGCCACAAAAAAATAATTAAATATATATAAAGCACAACCAGTGTGAACTCTTAAAAAGAAAGATGATTTAATCTTTCCTTATATAGCTCTTCAGATGCAACGTGTAACAAAATTAAATTTCTCAAAGCAATATGGGCTGTATTTCTTTATATCATTTGAAAGCTCTAAAAACGCACTGTGTCGTACCCATATATCTAGAAAATTATATTAGATAACATATAATGCATGAATACGCCATGAATACTTCAAAATTTCGACTATGAAACTAATTTTGCATGCAATTTTGATCAATCATGGACGCTCATTAATGTTCGATTTTAACATCGGACTTGACCGAGATACTATTTATAGTTGACATTAACAAATGTACCAGCAATCGGCAAACTTCGGTCGTGTTACGAGATTTGATATGTGTCTACACTCGATATTTGTGATGCTGTTGTCGGTTTACACAAAACTTTTCTAAACCTACACTTGGCAATGTAGCTCCAGATTGTGTAATTTAAAAACAACTCGGAGAAAAAACGACAATTAAACGACATTTTACGCTGGATTACCGCTCTTTTCATTCACTCCAGTGTTGGTTAACAATTCACCGACCGTATTCTCGTGTCTATTATGAAAATCTATACATCCAAGCCTCATGGTGACTTCAAGATGAAGAACAACAATGGGACTAATATTTGATATCAAAGAGATAGCAGACGACAAATTTTTGATTAAAAAATAAACTGGAAACAGCATATTTGTAAAAAGTCGTTTATTTTTTAATAAAAAAAAAACCTCTGCCGCCAAAAGATGACGTTTTGGAATTATGACGTTTAATTTTTTGTTTAGAACGTCACATATTATGGTGAAAATGCAACTTCCGGGTAAAAAAAATGTACCCGGAAGTATCAAAATTCGACGAGACTTACAGACCCTATAACCATCAGTTATTCTCATAACAACACTTTCGTTTTTAAGAATATAACCTTCTATCACAAAAACCATCACCACCCAGCTATAGCCTACGACTACCATCACCACCACCACCATCCAGCTGTAGCCTACAACCACCATCACAACCACCACCAAGCTATAGCCTAATAACAGAACCATCACCGTTGAATAGTAAAATGAGCACACAAGCACAGATGTGAGGAACTCGTAAGAAATCGTAAATATCACCCCAACATGAGAAAATATATTATTGAAAAACCCCACCAACACGATTGTAACACTCACTACTATAATCACATCACGATTAACAGTCCCAAATACACATCACTCTAGAGTAGCGGCAGCAGCAGCAACAGCAGCAATAAAAGAGAATTAAGCAGGCTAGCTCTGCTAAAACCATACTCATAAGCGACTCGTGTAAGAATACTCGCAAACATAAACATAACTGCGTAAGTATCATTAGTAAATACAAAAAATAGTAAGTCAGGAGTTTTATCGCCTTAGTGACGGTTTATCAACAAACAAAAAAGCGCGTGAAAATACTGCTAAGGAATATGTTTCCTACCTGCAAAGAACGTAGACGTCATAGAATACACATCCACAAGAAATCTGGTTTTGATAAACAAAGAAAGAAAACAAAAAAAAAACCCCAAAAACAAAAAAAAAAACAACAAAAAACAAAAAACAAAAAAAAACAAAGCAAAAAATTCCTCCCTTTACGAACATGTTGCATGACCTCCACTTCCAGTCACGTGACTTCCGATGGTGTCAATTTCGATGCACGTCACTTCCGATGATGTCATTCCCACACCACCTCGAACCAACCCGGGGGATGACACCTGAACTGTCCTTATATACCACTCCTACCTCTTTTCAAGCTGTTATAATTGGTTTCTCCTTTACCTTTTGAATGCCGATTTTAGGTGTTTTTATTGGTCTCGCCTGTATATTTCTGGTGTTTTTATTGGTCTCGCCTATATTTTGGTCTCACACTCCAACACTGATTCAATTTATCTCGCCATTAGCTTTGATCTACCACTTTAAGGTGAATTCATTGGTGTCTCCTTTAGATTAGATCTGCAGTCGGTACCTTCACTGACGAACCTTTGGTGTTGCCCTCCAGAATGCTTTCATTGTCTAACCATTATCATTTCTTTGGCTTCGCTCTAATATTGGCTCTGGTCTCGTTCTTTCTTTGTCTGATTTGCTACTTTTGGTTTCGGGTTTGACATAAATCTGTCATTATTTATGCCAATGGGATATTTTTACGCATGGGTTTCAGACACCCCAACTGATAGGAATAGAACCGTAAGTAACATATTATCAGACAAACATGAGAGGAATCGGAAGCCCAATGTACTCAGGATCCGCTCAAACAGGGACTTTCCCCGTGGTCGTAAATGAAAGGACATATTATTCCGCTTAACAAATGACCATATAATTACTAAATTCTACTCAAATCTGTTTAATCATGTAAACTCGATAGACACTATACAGCACTCTTGGAGTCAGCCTTATTTGTATTTACTGTGGTGTCCAGGAAGATAAAAAAGAAGGTCGTAACAATAAAGTTACAGAAAAGGTAAGCATAGTCCAGGCTTTGTAACCACTGTTTCAAGTAAAATGCTTTATAACCAGATACAGACTGCGGAGTGTAACAAAATTGAATTGAACGTAATTAGACGATTCCTTGTTGGTCTAAACCAGTCGTTATATTAGGAACAAAAGGGAACTGAGTATATCCTTCAAGAACCTTTTTGCATAATTTGTTAACAAAAAACTGTAATACCGAAGTTACTGTCCTGGACAAAATTATGGACAGAATTGATCAAATATCGTATTAAAAATAAAAACTTTTAACATTGTGACGGGTGCTGTTAACAGAGCAGGGCATGCTTACCCTTCCGGAGCACCTGATGACACTCTCAGATTCACTGGAGTTCACACTACGAGTGCTTTGCTTTTTAATGTTGTGTTTTTCTTTGTATTTGTGCAACGTCATTGTTTTCTGTGTTCAACGTCTTTGTTTTTTTTCCATGTCTTTGGACTTCGATTTTTGTAAATTCCACTCCTTTGTTCCTTCGGTATTTTACTGCAGTTGTTTAATGTCTCGAGGGAAGTCATTAATTGGTTTTCAGTTGCGATTATGGGACATTTATTTTGTTCAAGTTCGACGGGGATCAGTAGATTTTGATAATTCGGCAAACGAATTCCAAAGCAAATATTGGAGAAAGGGGGAATTCTGAAATAGAAATCCTCCCAAAACAGAGAAGTCAGATGTAACTCAAAGTAAGACAAAATGACAAAGACAAAACAAATAAACGAAAATGAAATAGAATGTCACAAAACAAAAACACTAGCAGTGTGAACTTTTATAAAAAAAATAAAAAAACTTGAGTATCACCATGTGCTCCGGACGAGTAATGATAATCTGATCCAAGTGTGACCTCGTTACATGTAATCCTTACAAAAACTGGAGCTATATTCAGGTGCTTCGAAAGGATATGCATCAGCCGCTCCTCGCTTGGCACCCGTCACAGTGTCAACAAAAAATCATGGTTATGGTAAAGGTATATGATAAAAGGGATGATTTTGATTTCACTATAACTAATTTCCCTTTTCTTGACGGCGACATCCCACAAGCTCCATCATACGGGGTGTACATTTCTCAACTTCTACGATTCGCACGTGTTAGTTCTAATGAACGTAACCTTAATATCACAGCCAAACTTTTACAACAGGGTTACAAATTTCATAAGTTGTTGAATACCTTTAAGAAGTTTTATAACAAATATAAATATTTAATATCTAAATATGGCATTACTCGCAAAAAGCTTATTACTTAGGGCATTCCTAATCCTCGTTTTTACGTTACTGTTGTTAAAAATGCCAAAAACTGATTACAAATCCAGAAAAGCTGGGACGTAAGTTACATTCTTTACGTAATAGGGGATATTGACAAGATACTCTGCTTGCATCCGTTAAATTAGCTTTGAGATCTAGTGACCTGAACATTTTAAATACATACTGGCCTCTCACTGATACTGTCGATGTCTGCTGAAATATATGATGATTCTTGACCAAATCCTGCGGGAAGTTTTGAGTTTGATTTTTTCCGTAGTGCGGCAGTGTTTTACCAGCAGACTAGGCTTCTTTAGCTAGCCGGCAGTTTAGCGGCGAGCACCCCTTGACCCATCTTTCAAAATTGCGTATTGTCATATTTTCTCCTTTCAAGATTGTGGTCATTGAGTTAGAAGTCTACCTGTATTGGGTTTTATTCGTATGTTTACCTAACTATAGGGAAACGGGATAGATAAAGGGGAGGTTTGGGTACCCATAAACCGGTTTAACCCTACCGCTGGCTTTTGCCAGTGCCGGTACCAAGTCCGGCTGTCCCGAGTTCCTATCGTTGTTTACGTTTGTCTTTTGTCTAATTTGTGTTTTTCATATGTAGTTCCCTAGCAGATTGTGGCATGTATTTATAGTTTTCAGCCATTGAAGGTGTTTCCTGTTGTCCCTTTTATTTCATGTCAGTTCTTTAATAAATTTTAAGGAAATAGTTCAATTATTTATAAGAATATAAGATCAGTTTTAAAAGCAAGAGTACTAAATCAAAAACTGAATTAAGATGGGGGTATTTTGATAAGTTTTTGAGTTACAAATTCTGTAAACACATATCGATAAACTCCTAAATGTATTTATCACTGTTTTTGTAAACAGTCAGGTGTTTGAAACATATAAGGATAACAGCAACAGTTATGCGACATTGTTATGGCAAATTGTAAAGGCTTAGTTTATTTCATATATTTTTCCTTGTTCGGTTTTGCCTGCCTATGGCTTGGGGAATCACTGAACGCTAAAAAAAAACGAACAAAATTTTCTATGTGTGGATTTAGTACAACAAAAATCACATAAGGAAGAAATAGAGAAAATTTCTCCTCTACAAAGACAAAGAACACTGAGAATTCCACGGATACTAAAATTGTGAGCAATAATACATTTTGCGTACCCGATCAAAAAAAGGAAGAACAACAATAATGTCCAAATTTATAAAAAAATAGGCAAAAGGGGATATGGAAATGAGCCTATGCCCGGAAGTGAGTTGAACACTCACTCCCATATTTCAGATTTCCCCCGACCTCCTTAAGGAGTGAAACCACCTATTCATTTCTTTAACATTTTCAACTAAAATTTGGAATTTTCCCTGGACAATTTATCTTAAGTTTAACCTTCCGAAGACCATACCTGTCGTGAAAGGCACAAACTTTCTCTACGTCATATCAATTTAAAGCTTTCCCGGTGTGTCGGGGAAAGCCACCTATAAATACGTACCCCGACATCACAACATTGCGCAAAAATAGTCATTGGGAATTCCACTCCTTAAAGTGATCTAAAATTGCACCTGCTCAATTGACCTTGGTATTGAAACAAACCTTATATATCAATGTTTAAATGGGTGTATCATTCGTCAAATTCCGTCGAATAGTTTTAAAGGTGCAATAATACAAAGTCTATCTTTAGATTCAAAAGGTCTATTTTCTCGTTCCAACTCTGATTGGTTGAATTGGTGGTTTGAAAGCTTAGCATGATATTAAAACATCTCACAGTGTAATTGCTGCATTTTATCATATTTGTTAGTTAATTTCCAAACTATATATAGAAAATAAAATCCTTTTCTGAATTTTTCCCTCAATTACATCACTATTCAAAAAGTCACAGACTTAGTGTTTTCAGTGCTTTGATTAAGCACAATCATTCATAGATGTTAGACATGGACATTAAACCAAAAATACTTCTTTTATGTAATGAATCTCATCCCATGTTTAATACTAAGCTCTTAGAGTATTTTCTATCAAAATGAAGCTGCAAGTGTTCAAAGATGCCTTTTAAAATTATGAAATTAGGCTACAAAATGACTACCCTCCCCCAACTTTGAGAAGGTGCTTCTGAGGTACAATTTTGAACTTGAAATGGTTTTTGCTTTGGTTGTGGTCATACAAATAACATTCTAAATGCAGAAATTGATGCAAAAAGGTCAAGGAGACAGGGAAAAACCAGTTTTGTTTTTGTTTTTTTGAGGTTCTGAAGAATATTAGGTTTTTGAATTAGCCGAAAAGTCCGATATGAATAGGTACAATGATAGTATTAATACTACTGAAAATCCACCTGGGTGTATTTTGTTCCCTTCGGATGATTGAATATATAATATTTAAAGAAAATAACATAATAAAATAAACGAAAAGTATGAAGAAGTCAAAAATGTTTTCCCAAAATCAGATGATAAAATTTTGACTTGGCTCTTGTTTTGACAATGTGAACAATAAAATGACAATTTTACACTGTTTAGTAGAGTAACAGCATGATATTTTTTTTTATTTCTGAGGTTCATGTTCACATCAAATTGCATATATAAGCACCATTCCTGCATAAAAAAATATTGTACACAAATCAGAT
>MJUU01001984.1:0-43912 GCA_002080025.1 Modiolus philippinarum
GATGAAGAACAACAATAAAAGCGTTGTTCCTTTGCTTGTTTTTACCATGTATTTGTGCAGACTTTGTCTCATGTGCATTTACTTCATATCTTTTCTTTCACCAGATATAAAACAAAACAAAAACCAAACTTATAAAAATTAAAACGTAAAATATTTTGACATGGACTCAACAAACTTAAGACACCAGTAGTGTAAACCCTCTTCAAAAACGGGGGTTTCACAAATTGCTATCAAGTATTAACTGATATTGTAGTAGAATTGCAGTTTTTCATTTAGGTTATTAAGATGTACGCTTGGGAACCTTTCTTTTCGGAAAAAGTAAAAGAGATAAGAAGGAAAGAAATGTCAGTGTTGCGCAAACTTGGGATCGTGACCGCATGTACCATTTTGTCTTCACTACATACAGCGTTTATGGTAAGTGAACCAAATTCGGTTTAAACCCACTTTTGCTTTGCCAGTTCTCCTACTAAATTCTGCTATCCCGAGTTCCTATCGTTGTTTACGTATGGGTTTATCTTTCATTTGTTTTTATGCAATTTTCTTGTAGATTGTGGTATGTTGTTGTAATTTTAGCCATTGTTTGTGTTTCCTGTTATCATTTTCTATGTAATTTATTATCTGAGAATATATTTACACGATATCATTAAAGAAGTAAGAACAAATACGTTTGTATGAATTTAAACAAAACACATTAAAACATAGAAACCTGCAATAATATACTAAAAATAAGGTCCGATTCGACTTAATACTACTAAATTATCAATTATGCACATGGGCTGTAGAGAATGAACAAATTTTCACCTGCAATGAAAATTCATTATTGTACGTTTCAAAAAAATATCCAAAATGAAAATTTGAAAGAATCATTGCTTTTAAGTATTAAAAATAATTATATAAAAAAATTAAATAACGAAGTTACAGTGAATTTATTTTATATACGATACGATATTTTCGAGAAAGGAGCTCTTATCTAATGTTTGTTTTTCAAAAATATTTCTGTACAAATGATATAGGAATGACAACATGGTCAACCATACAAAAAAGTAGTAACATGTTCTTCTATAATAATGATTAATTTTGAAACCGTCATATGACTATTGTTGGATTTATTTCAAAATTATAATAACTTTTATGATATGGACCCAATAAATGATTTACTAACCAAAACACTTTTTTATGCTAAAATAATATAGTAAATATTGAATTTAAGTTTAGAAAGACAAAGAGCTTTGTGACCTACTACAGAGTGTGAAAACACTTTATATCACATAATCACACATATATCATGGATTATTAGTGTTTGTATCACGACAAAATAAAATTTCGTTGGTTAACAATGAACTCGAAAGTCTCATATTACCTTACACAAAAGCTCCTACCTCGAAAGTCCCGTATTATATGTTACAGAATTAGACAAATACATTGCAGAGTTATTAAAACCATCTCAGAGATGTCAGGTGAGGGACATGCCTATAAACGTTCGTTTGAATAAGCTGTGCTCTTCTGGTCAAATAACGAAAACCACAGCAATTTAGATTCCCAGTATAAGTATTTTTTTACTTACCAGTTATTAATAACAGGTTATTAATTAACAAATTAATTACAGATAAATTCGAAAATCAACCTATTTAATTATTTCCATGTATCACGGAATAAGCTACATGAAATTTTGCGTTCTAATCAGTTCCCGTATTCCCCCAAAAAGCATATACGTCTTTGGATGACTACGAAGTTTTGCCTAGCTTTCGAGTTTCAGCTCCATCACGGCTTTGATTTTATCTAAATTTACCGATAAACTGAAGCGCTTATATTAGCTCAAACACATAATGCCGCACAGGTAGCAAAAGAAAAAAAAACAAAACAAAACAAAAAACAAAAAAACAAAAAACAAAAAAACAAAAAACAAAAAACAAAGAAAAAAAAACCGATATAATAAAATATATAAGACAATTTTTATTATCACAGATATATAGAAAAAAGAAGGGAAACGGGGAATGTGTCAAAGAGACAACGACCCAAAGGGGAGAAATAACACTCAAAGCCACCATAAGATCTTCAATGAACGGTGAGAAACCCCACACCCATCCATACTTGGATGGAACTTACAGTTATTTCTTTTTATTTCAGATGAATTTTTCAGTTCTTTTGATATATACACTAACAGTGCAAACAGAGGTGTTGGATGCAGAGAAGGCTTTTCTGGCCCTGACAGTTATTAACGTAATGAGGTTTGACCTAGCCTATATTCCTATTGTTATCACCGGATGTATACAGGTAAGTGTTAAATCAATCATAACGAAAGAATGAACAAGAAAAGAAATGAATTTCTACCTTGAATGTTAGATAAGACATGGTCCCCTGATTAAATCAAGAGTAAAATCTTATATGGAAAATTTTGTACATTTCAAGACATGTTTTTGTTGTATGTTCGATCAATTTACAGCAGATGCTACTAGTGTTACATCTTTTTGTTGATGTTGTGTGTTTCCTGTCCAAGGTGATATTTGATTTTTTTATTTGATTTCATTGTTTAAGTCCGGTGCTAGTCCGAAAACGGATTTTAATTTTTGAAACTTGAAATTTTATTTTAGTTGTAGAAAATTTTAATAAAAAAGATGTATCTCCATTGAGCAAGATCTATCTATAGCTGATTCGATTTTTTCACTGAGGCCGCATTGGTTATTTGTTCTTTTAAATTTCAGCATCTTTCTCGTCTTGAATATGTTTTGGATCGATCTGCAATGAAAATACATATATTGTCGTAAATGCAATCAGCAGAACACAAATTTATTAGATTGTGGTAGTTAGTTACTTGAACGAGTTGATAGAATTATTTTCATTTATATGATTGCCTACATCATTTTATCCAGTAGCTTAAGATATGCCCATGTCTAAACTCAGACAAGTACCTGTATACTATTGCATATACATTATTTTGTTTTGCTTGACAGTTTTTCAGTAAGAACCATTCAAAAACGTCATATATTTCATAAAGAAGCACAGTTTCGTTTTTTGGTAGGTCTCACTATGAATGCTTTAGTTTTAGTGCTGCGTTTGTGGTCTTCGTGTTTTTTATGAAGCTGGGTACAATATATTTTTTCAGGCTGTCGTATCGCTGAAAAGAATACAACAATACTTGCTGACAGATGATGTAAACGTAGATAATGTGCAGCATGTAACTTCATCCAGTAAGCGATCTTTTCTTTTTAAACCTGGCAGTAGGGTTTGTAGGTCTCCTAAAGGGACAATGAAAAACATAACAGATTTGCAGATTTGCAGTAAACTTTATTTGGGCTTACGTTTGTACACTTTTGTTCTTTGTTCCTTCGATATCCTACTGTCGTTGCTTTTGGCCGAATGAGACCATAGAGAAAAAAAATTACTTTGTGGTATTACGTTTTATCTAGGAGTACTTAGGAGTATCTCCCTCATGCAAAGCTCTGTCCTTAGCTGCTTTTGGCTTTACATTATCATTTTGGTTGTTTGTTCTCTATCAATTTTAAACATCTTTGAGTTTATGGCCTTCTAAACGTTTAGATTTTATCTGCACTGAACAGACATAAGTTGTCGAAATGCGCATATGCAGAAAGTGAATTCACAGTAACTTCGGTATTGAGTTATGTGAACAAATCTTATTTGACCTGTCCCCTCTTTCAACAAATGGCAAATTTCTGTGCCGTGTTCATGTTATATCTTTGTTTCTCCAATGTATTCATTGTCTTTAGATTGTTCGTTTTAGACTGACAGTTCGGTTATAACCTACTTTAGTAAATTTGCAAAATACCCGATTTATGTGATATAAAAATCCATTCAATTTATTGATTCTTTTCCTTCAGATTTTGCAATATCAATCGAAAGAGGGAAGTTCTCATGGGAAAAGGATACTTTTAAACCTACATTATCTGGGTAAGTAAAATAAAAAAAAATGTCGCGTACATAATTGATAAATGAATACATATGTTTGATTGCATATATGAATATAGGAACTAAGACTAACGGCGAAATAACAGTTTCATACAGTTCAAATATTTAAGGAATACAAATATAATGCTCAACACAAAAAACGTTTTCATTTTATTGTAAAATATAAGTAAATTAATGCAAGAATGAAACTTTGTTTAAAAAACAGCGGTCAGAACAATGAACATCTTAAAGACATCATATGAAAAGAGGTGAGTTTTTCATATCAGCAAGTCATAAGTACGGAGGGTTACTTGTTGACTTGTTGGAATAACTAAATACTGAAGTTACTGTGAATTTTGATTCATTTCGACAACTTATGTCTCTTCAGTGCAGATAAAATCTTAAAGTTTGGAAGACCATTTAGTCAAAGATGTTTAAAAACTGACAGAGAACAAATTACCAAATATGATCTAAATAGAAAGCCAAAATCAGCTAAGGACAGAGCTTTGCATGAGGTAGATACTCCTTAGTTTCAACAAAATTTACAAAAATTAGATATTGTAAGATTACAAATAGAATCGGCTTTCGGGTCAGCACCGAAGTACTGACTACTGGGCTGTTGAATACCCTCGGGGACTAACAGTCCACCAGCAGAGGCATCGACCCAGTGGTAACAAATAACTAAATACCGATGTTACTGTGAATTTTGATTCTGCATATGCGCATTTCGACAACTTATGTCTCTTCAGTGCAGATAAAATCTAAACGTTTGGAAGACCATTTAGTCAAAGATGTTTAAAAACTGACAGAGAACAAACCACCAAATATGATCTAAATAGAAAGCTAAAATCAGCTAAGGACAGAGCTTTGCATGAGGGAGATACTCCTTAGTTTCAACAAAATTTACAAAAATTAGATATTGTAAGATTACAAACAGAATCGGCTTTCGGGTCAGCACCGAAGTACCGACTACTGGGCTGGGAATATCACGAGATCAACATATGGTTATTATGATATTTTATGGTAATACATTAGCTTGGTTTTAATACATTGAAAATGTTAAACCATACTGTTAACTTGTTGATTTCAAAAGTAAATATAATTTCTGTTACCTTTTACTTTTAAAGAAAAAAGAAATGCCAAAATTAGAATAATTGATCAAATATTTATGTAAAGGAGAAAAGACGATAACTGTCCTTATGATCAGTTCTTTTTCTCATAAAATGGACATTTGAGGCTTTTCTCCTACTTAAAACATGATTTTCTTTCTTCAAATAATGGACAGCCCAGTGTAAGTCAAAGATGAGTAACTGAATGATCCAGCAAATAATGTGTATAGATGTATAGGATAACATGCAAATCAGTTTTATTGATTCAAGCTTGAAAACGAAAACAAGTTCTTTTGTTTTGATAATAGTCAGTTTTGGGTATTTATGTCACGTGCTTTCTCAAAAAGGAAGTATTTTGTCCCTGTTAAGGAGGCAGACCTGGGATAGGAGGCAATAACTCTGTTTTTCACTTTTCTAATACTTACACAAACAAATAAAATCATTACAATAGGTACGATCAAAATTTCAAAATTGTAAAGTAAGTGAGAACCGAACCGTCAGTCTAAAAAGAACAATCCAAGGACAATGGCAACGTCGGAAAAACAAAAAAACGAAGACATAACATGGGCATGACACAGAAAAGAAAATGAAGACACGCACATATACAAAAATGAACAACACGGACCCAATAAAAACCATGGGTGAGATCAGGTGCACCGGTAGAGTAAGCATCTCCTGCTTCTTATAAGACACCCGCCGTGTTGAACATGTCAACTCCGGTAGTAAAGTCAAATCCGGTAGAGGAAAAACAAACTTTACTGGCAAAGAGAAAGATCTGTTGTCATCTGGGAAACAGATATCTCATAGCGGTCCACAAGATCGTGATGTCGACCGTAAAACTTCTGTAGTGATGACCTCAAGTTATGGGCAACATACCCTTGCTTAAGTAGCCTATTTGTAAGCAACCGAGCTCTATCAAGGTAGTCACTGTATCGACCACAGGCCCTTGAGTAGCGAATGAGTTGGGAGATGTAAACTCCGTATGCTGGTGCTTTTGGAATGTTGCTACAAAGAAAGGGAAAGTTGACTATTGGAAAAGTGAAGTCATCACGTTTGTCATATAGCCTAGTTTGTAGTGTACCTCTTTTGTCAATTTCAAGATGAAGGTCAAGGAACGAGGCTGATGTGGAAGTATCTGTAGTATCCTTAATTTCTAGCTCTTTTGGATAGATAAGATGAAGAAAATCACCAAAGCGAGGATTGTTTAGTGATAAAATATCATCTATATAACGGAAGCTGAAATTAAAGGACTGGGCCAGTTTTTTATCTTTATTTTGAAGAAGCCCTTGGATGAATTCAGCTTCATATGAGTGGAGAAATAGATCGGCTAAAAGAGGCGCACAGTTTGTGCCCATTGGAATTCCGATAGTCTGTTGAAAAACAAGTCCTCCAAACTGGACAAATATATTGTCGATCAGAAACTCTAACATTTTAATCACTTCTTCCTCTGTATATTTTTTCTGTGATTCTGAGTCGTATCTCACAAAGTATGCTTGTTCTCTGCCTATAACAATGTACTTATATCTTTGTTCGCCGTTCTTGCGGGAGAAACATCTATGAATTATATCTTTCAGCCGTGATTTCAGTTGTTCATGGGGAATTGTAGTATAAAGCGTGGAAAAGTCAAAAGTTTTAATGCTGTTACAGTGTGATAATGATCTCGATTTTAAGATGTCAAGCAGATCCTTAGAGTTTTTTAATATCCACATTTCATTTACACCACTTCTTGAAAAGCTAGTATCACAATATTTTTGAAGGCCCTCTTTTACGGCTGTCAAGATGGATGTTAATGGATGTAAGAAAGTTTTCACACAGCAAATAAATATTCATTTTGTCATGAAGACAAAGCATCAAGTTATTTATAAATTTTACTCTACATTATTACAATGCTGTCCAAAGATAATGAGAATATGTAAAAGTCAGATTTCTTCCAAGGGAGGTAATTAATAGCACAGATTCAGAAATTTTGTTGATTTTTACCCAGTTTATTCTTAATTAAGAAAAAATGGGATGGTAGAATTTTCTAAAATTTTAATATATCTTACGTATACTAGGTTTCCTTCTATTCTCAGTTTTTGGTGAAAATTAAACGACAGAATTTTTTACAAGAAGTGTTTGATAGTGATCAAAATAGAGTAAAAATTTCAGCCTTTACTGTTCAGAACACCTATGTATTTCAGTTCAAACTAGTTAAATTTACTGTCATTATTTATGCTTACCTCAACACATGTCTAATCTACAGAAATTGGCATTTGAAATAATTTTGAATCATATACAAATTTAATTAGAGCCAATTTTATACACCACAGTCAAGTCCTGAACGGACCAAACAACACGAGGAAACAGGGTATCTTTGATGACCACTAGACATAGAAAGGGACGGTAAAAATTGCTAAAAAATGCTTAAAGTCGACATGAACATGTGAAGTTTAAATACTGAAAATATTTTAAAAAATAACGAGAGGAAAACCCCCTCAAAAGGTTGGGTAAGAACTTTTTTTAGTCATTATAGTCGAAGCAAGGGATCCGATACGGGCGGTGAGGGCAAATTTCGTTCTCACTCTACATCTATTGAACACTCTGATTCGCGTAACACTGATATTGCATTCTTAGAAACATCGCGTATAAGGAAAACGAAAACCTTGTTCGAGATTTCAATGAAAAGAGATTTTATCCTGATATTTCGGACAATGAACTTTTGAAAGCTACCAAAAACACCGAAAAGTTGATTTCGACATGTATAAACCAATCTTATATGGATCACTGCTTAATGACCTTATAGGTGTACAAACGACAATCGATATACAAAATATAGAATTTTATTTGCCAGATCAAGGACTCACAAGGGGGATACATGTTATACAATAATTATGGAACAGAGCACATATATTTAACAACATAATATATTAAACAAAACAAACGAGTACACATTATTTCAAGATGTGTGTGTCTTTTTTTAATTATTATATGGAAAGATACCAGTGTGATTGACTTCAGTAGAGCAATAATTACTTATTTGGTAAATAAAGAATATAACAAGAATATATAAGCATAAGAAGACCGGTTCAACGCTTAACTTAAATACCGAATACCGAATGTAAACCATCGTCAAGCAAACAATTGTATTTTCCGTCATGTCCAGACAAACGTAGTCGCCATGCACAAGTGTCTGTGAAATAAATAGAAGTGGCAACAAAAGTCTAAAGCAATTAGCAGGAGAGACCAGTAAGGAAAATCCGTAAGGCGTACATTGTGTACAACAGTATCGACAACACACAATCCCATTTTATGCAAGCCGTCAAATTCCCGACTTGGAATGGGTGTTTTATAAATAAAATGGTGGGCACATCAGGTTTAATGATGCATCAACCTCCCGCTTATATGACGACTAACTACAGCTTCGATTGTATTTGATATCATACCAACGATCAGCTCCACCGACAGGTGAGACATGAAGAAAACTGTGCATTAAATTTTAATAACTGACAGGCGTATCAACTTATCGGACAGTTCCAATAAACGTATTGGACTGTTACTATTACTAAATGTACATTAAGCAAGTATTATATAAAAAGAACAAAACATTATGTCACAATCATGTTTTAATTTTATTTAATTGACTACATATGACATTCTATAATCGATCTATAAATTTGAGAAGGTGAAATTCATTACTATAAGAAACAACGAAAGTTGTCGAAATGATTATATGTAGAAACCAAATTCACGGTAACAGTGGTATTTTGTTATTTATTGTTACAGCATAGATATTACAGTAAAGGAAGGTGCTCTTGTCGCTCTTGTTGGACAGGTCGGGGCTGGGAAAACATCTTTCATATCTAGTCTTCTAGGCGAATTGGAAAGATTAGATGGAGACGTCAAAATAAAGGTATTATTTGTTTAAACAATATGATAAATGCAATTCTTGACAATCTTACATAAAACAAAATTTTATTTTAAATCCTAAAAACTAATGATATATGTTTAAAAATATTCCCTTTTTAGAACAATACTACAAAAGCATAACAGAGGAAAAATAAAACATCAACAAGATAAAATTTAATTTAATTGTGATATAATTCAAGCAAAAGTTTCTATCGCTGCAAAAAGAGAGAAATATGTTTTTAAAATCGGCTATTTTGTTGTTTTAAAAATATAATTCCGATAAAGTATACAGAGAAGGATGTGATTGACATGTTGGAATTTTTTTATTGTTAACATATCTGTTCAGTCTGGAAGAAACTTAGTCCAACAGAAAATAAGAACACCAATGAGGACTAACTGTGTGCCACTTCTGGTGGATTTGTTCTTATATTCGTATGAAGCAAGGTTCATACAACGATTAGAAAAAGATAGAAAAAGAAAACTCTCATCTATAGATATTTGGAAAATATTTTTGCTTTAAATAATCCTGAATTTTCTAAATTTACAGACGAAATTTATCCTTCCGAACTTACTTTAAATAAATCCAATAGCAGCAATAATTATACACCTTTCCTAGATCTTGATATATCAATAAATCAAGAAAGTTAAACACTGAAGTTTATGATTAAAGGGATGATTTCTCTTTTCTTATACTTCATTTTCCCCATCTCGACGGCGATGTTCCGTTAGCCCCTTCTTATGGGTTCTACATTTCACAACTTGTTCAATACGCACGAGTATGTAGTGATGTTTCTGACTTCAACGACCGAAATCTTTGTCTAACTGAAAAACTTCTGAACCAAGGGTTAAGATATCATAAATTGATAAAAATCTCCTCTAAATTTTATTTTTGATACATTGACTTATTCAGGAAATTTGGTTCTACACGCAGGGCTCTTATACAACAAGGCATTTTACATCCAAACTGCTATTGAAATATCATTTACAAAGCGCATAAATCCAAAAATTGTTCTTCCAAACTAATTAATCCGTTGAACAAACTTATTCATAAAGGATATAAATACAGCATTGTTGTTAAATCTTTGCTTCTGGTTTTTGTTGGCAAAGATATCAAGCAGCTCTAAAATGCTTTACACTGTAACTAAATTAAAACATTTTTTTATATGACATTTTGGCATTACACAATATCATGTTCTTAATTGATGATGTTGTTATACGAAATCTATTAAGAAATATTTCAATTGAAGTTTCATATGTAAGAAGGCTTTATATAATAGTCAACGGAAATAATGTCCTTCGCTAGCTGTCAGTAACTGCGAGGATTTGTCAGGACAGTACCCTTATGTATTGGTTTCATGTTTTATTTTCTTAATTGTAAAGGTCTTGATAAGTTGGACTTTTTCTAGTTTGATTTTTACTTTGAGTCTTTTTGTGTATATTTTTTTATCCTTTCACCACACATAGTTGGAGGGTATGAATCCAAGAAAACAAAAACAACAACAGGAATACCGAAGGAACAAAGCACAAGATTACATAAATTAAAGTCCAAAAGCAAGACAACAGAAGACGGAAGACCAAAGACATCATATGACCACAAAAAACACAAAAAACTACATATACAACACAAAAACTAAAGCACTAACAGTCTGAACTCTCAAAAACAGAGTGACATCAGGTGCTCCGGAAGGGTAAGCATGTCCTGCTCTGTATACAGCACCCGTAAATGAGTTTAACTCAACCGCAATTTTTGCACCTGTCTCAAGACAGGAATATGTTGGTCATTGGCTTGTCCTTGTCTTCTCATAAAATGTAAGTTTCTTGATATACGGGTTATTGGATGTGGTTTGTTTCCATTGATTTATTCACTTTTTTTTACTTTTGGGGCCATTAAGGGCTTGTTGTATGGTGTGATGTCCCTCACTATGTTGAAGACCGTAGGGTGGTCCCTAGTTGCTTTGTTTTGAGTCGTTTTAACGTGTATGAGGATGATTTCTCCTTGATATTAACCCTATTTCCTTTCTTTTTCATATCTAGCTATTGCTTTTTATAGTTTCCGTAACATAGATGATGTTTTATCATTAAACAATTTTCGATTTAAATATTATCTTTATCTTATTTCTCAAAGTGAACTGGACATTAAAGAGACCACTGATACATGAACATCTGCCTTCATCCTGGTCTTGAAATCTTTATTGACAAGTAAGGACACTTTCGCCAACAGATCGAAATTACTGTTTTTAAAGCACTTAGCCATGTTTATGTTCAATTATTGTTACTATTGTCGCTCAAAACGTTTATACGGTAGTCATTACGATTTGACAGATCGTTACAACATGTCTATATCACAAATGAAGATACACACGGCGCTATTACTGGATTAATACATACCTGATCTGTTTCAACGCCGGAATTTTGTGAGGGGTGCAAAATGCAGAGCAGGTCTTGCTTGCCCTTACTGAGAACCTGATAGCACTTCTCTTGTTATTGTTTACCCTTTTAGTGCTTTATTTTTGTGGTGCTTGTAAAATGTTCTGTTTTTTTTTTCTTCTTCGTCATTTATGGCTAGCTCAAAAAAGTTGCAATCTTTAAATTTTAGAAAATTTTGTTTCAAACTAAGGAATATCTGCTCTCTGTATTGGCCTGTCCTTAGCTGATTTTGGCTTTTTTTGTTAAGATCCTATTGGTAATTTGTTCTCTATCATCTTTACACGTATTTCGGTTGATGAATTTTCAAATTTTTTGTTTGATCTTCACTAAAAAGACATAAGTTGTCGAAATGGCCATATGCAGATACTAAATTAACAGTAACTATTAATGTTGTCTCGCTGTGTGTGATAACTATATTGTCATGCTTTCTTGATAAATAGTGTATGTTTGTTGCTTCATTATTCATTTGAAACATTTTATTATATAACTGATTTCTTAATTTCAGGGATCCATTGCCTACATATCTCAGGAAGCTTGGATCCAAAACGCAACCGTCAAAGATAACATTTTATACGGTCGTGCATTCAACGAAAGAAAATATGAAAGGGTTCTTGAAGCTTGCTGTCTGAAAACTGATCTCAAAATCTTGTCTGCCGGTGATATGACTGAGATAGGAGAAAGAGTAAATATCTTTTAATGATATGCAAATTTGAAATAAAAATCTCTATGTATTATGATAATATTTACATTTAATACCATATGCTTTTGTCGGCTGATTGGCCGATGACATTGCTGCCGAGAGGCCTATAAAAGAAATCAGGACACAATTACTAGTATTAGCCAAAAGTATTCATATATTAAATAGAACCATTTTTTTCAAATGAAAATATGGTGAGGAAATTTGATGTCAGATTTCATAAAATTTACACCATAAATCTGCATTAAATGTGCAATTAAACCGCAACCGCAATTGATGTGTATGTTGGCGCACAAAAAAACCGGTGTAACCCAACATTTTTTAAAGGCATGTTAAGTCAGGAAGATTGCAGTCGACATTTTTTTCCAGTGGCTTTTCACCTTTTTTATCTTTTTTTCTCTCTCTGTTCGGTAAATTTGTTATGACCTGTCTACGTTTCATATCAACATACAATCGGGATTCCCATTGGAACTAACTGCCACTTTAAGCTGATCTCTTTCTTTTTTCATATGAGGCCAAATTTTTGCAAGGGTTCACGCAGAAAAAGCAAAAGTATGTAGCTCAGTCCTTTAATTTCAGCTTCCGCTTCATAGACGATGTAATTTCTCTTAATTATCAAAAATTCAAGGAATATTTACACCAGATCTTTTCCAATGAGCTTGAAATTAAAGAGATTACTGATGCACCTAATTCAGCTTCGTACTTAGATCTTTTGATATATATGGCCGAAGATGGACGTTTGAAATCTAAGCTTTATGGCAAACGTGATGACTTTAACTTCCCAATTGTGAACTTACCCTTTCTGAGTAGCAATGTACTTACCTCTCCATCCAATGGAGTGTACATGTCACAATTGATTCGTAACTGTCTTGCATGTAGATTATACAGTAATTTTTTATAGATAAAAACACTGTTCCAAAACCTGTTTAGTCAGTGATTTGTTCAGCCTTTGTTTCTTTCATCCTTTCAGAAATTATATGGCCGTCACTAGACATCATTGACAGATATGACGTGTCTGTGTCCCAAAGAGAACGGACATTTTTAGCTAGATTTCACGTCTTCAATGATTTGACATAACCGGCTTTGATTTAACCCTGGATTGACTCAGTGATAGTGTGACTGGTTCCACTAGTGGAGCAGGACATTCTTAGTTCCGGAGCACATGATGTCACTCACTGTTCTCATGTCAGTTCACACTATGAGTGCCTTAGTTCTGAATGTCGTCTTTTTTATTTCCGTGCAATGTGGCTGTCTCGTGTTCTTGTTTCGTCTTTGTTTTTCTCTTTTGCCGTTTTTGGCATATCTTTGGACTCCGATTTTTGTTATCCTCATATCCTACATCCTCGGAATAACATATTGTCTCTGATAAATGAATGTTAAACATTGGCTGCTCAGCTGAAGCGCTTTAGTGAAACTGGTCTACAACCTTTTTGTTGCAACATTTGTTTTGATAACTCGATTTATCATACAGGCCGCTGACCAGGAAGACTCAATTGAAATGAAATTAAATTGCATTTATGCTTGAACGATATTTTCAATGGCATTAAACATTTCAGGTTGTAAAATGAATGAACTAGCAACGTGAAGGTGCTTACATTTACCAAAGTTTTGAGATGTTGCAACGAATGAAAACGTTGGTTTAGATTTGAAAAGAATAGATGTGGCCTCATTGTATTCTACCTTCTTCTTGGGGAGTAAATCTTAGATTGAAAATTGTTCTGTCGAAAATATTTGTTTTCCGCCTGTATATGAGATAATAAAACGTGCGATTAACCCCTCTCCAAACTCATATCCTTAACTTCGACGTGACTAATTCCTAAATTGTAAACAATATTTAAGTAGTATTCAAACTAAGAGTCGGGCATTGGGCGGCACATTTAAAATTTTTGTAATTTTTGCCATAGGTGTATTCATTTGGTCATAAAAACACACCCCATAAAGTTTTTACATTCGAACATGTGTTAGGTCTCGAGATGATTTTTATCTGATTATATAGAGAGAAAAAAATGGTGGGAAAATTTTCCAGTACTTTTTACTGTACAATGTAACTAAATTCTGGTCGCTGTTAACTCAAAAAGGCAAATTAACACAGAACATTTACCAGAATGACGTTTTCATAGTTAGTTTGATTTAAATCAAGCATCAAAAGTTTGCGTTTTTTTCCTTAGTGTGCCATCGCACCAATGCAAGTTGCATGTTTCTTCGACGGACTGGTACTTTAAAATACACAAAAAATCTTATTAAAAATCCAAAATAAGCTCAGGATAGAGCTCTGCAAGAGAGAGAGGTACTCAATTTTCACTAAAACTTTGTTATGGATTTTTGATTTTTAATAAGATTCGTTTGGTTTCTTGTTCGGTTTAAGTTTTTATCGATCGTTTGATGAATAGTCTTTGAAATATTTTGATTTAACTGTACTAAATCGACATAAGTTGTCGAAATGGCCATCTACAGAAACTTAACAGTAAATGTGGTAATATTTGTTATTTAGTGTTTATATGTATGCATATATATGATTATAAACTACCGACAATTGTCATATAATGTTTTATGTGATAATTTTTTTTCCAATTTAGGGAATAAACTTAAGCGGCGGTCAAAAGCAAAGAGTGAATTTAGCCAGGGCTGTCTACCATAACTCCGATATTTATTTATTTGACGATCCCTTGAGTGCTGTGGATTCTCACGTTGGTAAAGATATATTCAAAAAAGTTATAGGTCCTGACGGAATGTTACGAAATAAGGTAAAATGACTAGGCATAGTAACAATTTGCAATTTTTAATGTTTTACATCAAACATATTTTTAGTGCGGTGTAACCTGTCTAATCTGAGTATTCCTACGTCCTTTCAAATCCGACATAATTTATTAGTTCGAAAGATATCTTTTAAATGCTCTTGAAACCTAAGTATTCAGACATACTGTATAATCCGACGCCATTTTATGAATCACAGTGTGTCTCCACTGTAAATAAAATTGATTAAAATTTGAATTTCTATGTAAGACCAGGAAAGAACATAAGAAATAGATATTGATATTTGCCCATGTTTTTGTGTAAAATCATGAGCAGGAAACGTTATGAGAAAGAGCGGGTAAATGACCATGGCAAATGCATGAAATATCGAAAATAAATAAACTGACCAAAGTAAATAAGAGGTAGAAATACGACAGTCATTATAAATACTTGTGGAAAAATCGCACTGCATGAGCTACCTTTATCCTTCATATTTTCACATGTATCTCTCTGAACCTATGAACTTAGATATGACTTAATGCGCTTATTTGTAACGAAAAATTCAGTGCACAATTCAGAGCTCTAGTCATAACACTGACTTAAAAAAAGTATTTTTTATTTTCTGCAGAGTAAAAAAAAATGGCCTTTGCGTATTATTTATGTTCCTGTCGGGATTTTGGTCCTTGCACCGTGCAAGTCTGACATATAAATCAGTAATCTGATACTTTGACATTTTTCACATTGAAAAAACAGGCAACACCCAGGTAACCTTTACTATGACATGAATGACGTAGTCACACATTTATCTGCCTTTTATATAAATTATAAAGGCATTTTCACATTAATACGGTTTGTATACTGGCTTAAGTGCGAGTTTGATACATTATGCCGTTATGGACTTCGTATCGAAATTAAATGTTGAATATGCATCATTATAAAACTTCATGTAAGACACTTCATGGATTGATGCTTATATACTATTTTGGCATAGTACATCTGCAATCATGCACTTTGCCTGTTACCTGACTTGTAAGCGGAGTAATAGAATTGTGAATCAGACAGTGATGAAAATCTCACCTAACTTCATTTTATTTGTGGTGAAATCAATTTTTTTTAAAAGGTCATATGCAGAAACTAAATTTACAGCAAATGCTGCATTTTGTTATGTAATACAAATTTGACTATTCATTCTATTTGTCTCTCATTTCATGTCAAGGAAAAACGATTTAGATCTCTGACAAAAAAGTTGTTTTCTTAAAATTTCCATTAAAAATTACAAAAACAGGATAACAGTAAAGACGGGGAACTACAATTACATGCAACAATTTTAAAAGCGAACTGCACTAGAAAAACAATAATGAAAACAAGATACATGCAATTATGCAAGTGTTTGAAGTACCGGAATTTTTAATTGCAAGAAACTGATGACAAAAATTAGATGTGAAAATGTGAATGATAACTGAAGAATTCTTTGGCACGGTCAACATAATAATGATATTAACTATCTGATTAGCAAAGACTACGAAAATATAGTGGTCAGGATTCAGTACACATAGTGCACTTCTTTTATTATCAAATGAGTAACTGAAGAAAGGATTATCAACACCTTAAGTTTTCTTCATCTGATCTATCCAAAAGAGCTCGAAATTAAGGATACCACAGACACTTCTATATCAGCCTCGTTTCTTGACCTTCGTCTCGAAATTGACAACAGAAGTAGACTTCAAACTAAGCTGTAGGACAAACGCGATGACTTCACCTTTCCAATAGTAAACTTCCCTTTTCTTTGTAGCAACATCTCAACAGCGCCGGCATATGGAGTTTACATCTCCCAGCTCATTCGCTATTCAAGAGCCTGTGTTCGATACAGTGACTTCCTTGATAGAGCCCGGTTGCTCACAAATAGGCTACACCAACAACGGTATGTTACCCAAAACTTGAAGTCATCCCCCAGACGTTTTACGGTCGACATCACCATCTTGTGGACCGCTATAGGATATCTGTTTCCAAGATGACAACAGATCTTTCCCTTTTAAGCTTAATTGTTGTTTCCTCTACCGGATTTGACTTTACTACCGGATTTGATATGTTCAACACGGCGGTTGTCTTATAAGAAGCAGGAGATGCTTACTCCACCGGTGCACCTGATCTCACCCATGGTTTTTTATTGTGTCTTTGTGTTCATCTTTGTGTGTGTGTATCTTCATTTTTCTTTTCTGTGCCGTACTCAAGTTGTGTCTCTGTTTCTTTTTTGTTTCCGATGTTGCCATTGTTCTTGGATTATTCGTTTTGGATTGACGGTTCGGTTCTCACTTACTTTCAATTTGTACGAAACATAAGTCTTGTGTTTGTCCGTACACGTTATGGTATTTCGCCCTTTTATTTTTTTAATTTTTATAATTATAGTAAAAATATAATATAATATCGCAAATAAACATGATATCAGAAAAAAACACACCACAGAGTATCTGTAGTACTTAATGTACACAATAAAAAGACATGAGGGTAAATGTCAAGGAGACAATATTTATAATTACTGTAAACCGGGAAATTTGCGCAAAAGTTTTTTGCATTAAGGATGTTGGCGCGAGAAAAAACTGTCGAATATATTTTAATGCAACTGATTGACTTAGAAGCTCCATAAATAACCGCGAATTCAATACTGCGTGGAATGAAATTTATTTTTAATATATATGTTACAGTACAAATTGGAATCCAGTATGACCCGGAATCCTCCTAGTACAAATTGGAATTCTAATTTCTACTGGGACAAATTAGAATTCTGATTCGTACTGGATTTAATTCAGTACAAATTAGAATTCTAATTTCTACCAATACAAATTCGAATTCCAGTTTGTACTGGATTTAATCCAGTACAAATTGGAAATCCAATTTCTCCTAGGAGAAATTGAGGTATCATGATTTATACTAGTAGGATTCTGAATCCTACTGAATTTTTAGTATGATCCAGAATAATACTGGATATTTTGTTTAGGAGGATTCTGTATATTACTGACATTCAAAGCCGACAAAAGTTTTAAACTTTGTTATAAGAATTATGTATTCCACAATATTTTAATTTATAAAAACTAAATACTAAAATAATAGAATGACACATGACATAACTGTAATATAATTGTTCATTTGTTGTATAATCAATTGGAAGAACTCTGTCACATTTGGTGGAGTAGGGAATTTTTTATTTACAACAAGGGCATCACATAGTACATGTATTACAGTTGCCATAGTAATCAGAAGAGTAGTTTTTTAGTATGCCATCTTAAGAAATTTTTTTGTGAGTAAAATACCTCCATGTGTTCTTCCATATTTAAAGTTAACTTATGAAAACTAGTGTTGCGCTCAAAAGTTTTGAGTTTGAAGCAAAATATCTATATCTTTTATACAATTTGACAATTAATGTTCTTTCGAAATTAATCTTTTAATTAAATGATTACCAAAACAGTGGAAGGGACATATTACTAATAATTTTTCTACTTCTCTACCACTGTTTCTTTTGATGTAAGTAGGATCCAGAATCCTACTGGTATAGATTAGGATATCTCAATTTCTCCTAGGAGAAATTGAAATTCCAATTTGTACTGGATTAAATCCAGTACAAACTGGAATTCTAATTTGTCCCAGTAGAAATTAGAATTCCAATTTGTACTAGGAGGATTCTGGATCCTACTGGATTCCAATTTGTACCGTAACATATACAATATATATTTCTTTAAAAGAGCTTTTTTCATTACAGACAAGAATATTAGTAACCCATGGAGTTCACTGGTTACCAAAAGTAGACGAAGTTATAGTCTTAGATAATGGTTGTATTACAGAGCAGGGGAAATTTGAAGAGCTGATTCAACATAATGGCCCGTTTGCGCATTTTTTACAAACGTACTTCCTTCAAGAGGCAGATGAAGAGGATGAAAGTGACCCTGAAAGTAAGATGATATATTACAGCTAGCAAGTGAAGGGAAACGATGTATTTCAATAATTTCAGAGTGGAAAATAAGAAGGCCCCAGTAATGTTAATTATTACTGACTTTTTTCCAACGCTGTTAATGTTTTTCTTCATTTTGTTTTTAATCACAATGTTTAGTGCTATTTTTGTCACGTATTATTAACATATTTGTTTACTGTATATTTACTGTTTTTAGTCTAAGATCACAAGAGATCAACATTTTTTTCATAAAAAACTTACGACAAATTTTAATCGTAAGTCAGTATGAAAATTTAAAAAACTACAACTAATTTAAGATGTTTGTGAAAGGGCTACCAGTGCTAGTACCTTTGCATTATTCAATTTATTTCTCAGTGGAATATCAATTGCTGAAAAATCAAATGAAATTTTTCATGACTTACTAAAAATTAACCGTTCGTATAAGTGCTTATTTGTCACGAGGACTTAATTTTTTGCTTTGTTTACTGATATTCTGATGTCGAAATATAACTTATATGATACTTTAAACAGTAAAATAATACGGAATCGCGATTTATTTAATTCCACGAATTAAAAAAAAATCAAACAATTTGAAAAGAATCGCGAAATTTTCAACCCGCCAAAATAAGCAGCTGTAACGAAAATTAATTTATATTTCAGTTGACAAAATCAGAGATGAAATCCGACATCAGATTGAAGCGTTGACAGATATAGGAACATCAGATGAACATTTGTCAGTACTCACCGATACATCGCGGTATAAATCAAAAAGGTATTTATATTGTAAGAGATTAACCAGAAAACAGATTCGATTCTCTTTGATTCTATGACTATTTCCTCAGTTGTATAATGTCCATTCACAATGTGGGTTTAATCGGATAGGGCTACTCTGACTTTCTGTTTCTATAATGTTTATATCGTTTGATCATATATTTCCTGTGGTGTTCATGTGGGCATGTACTGTTTATTCATATAAGTGGGAGATTGATGCATCATTAAACCTGGTTTAACCCGCCATTTAATTTATAAAATGCCCGTTACAAGTCGGGAATATGACGGCTTGCAAAAAATGTTCTGTGTTGGGTTGTGTTTCCCTGATTCTGTCGTATGTTATACAGATTTTCCTTACTGGTCTCTCCCTTTGTTTTGTTTTCACTTTCATACAAATAAAGGACAATGCAATTTTATATAGGTATTCCATGCTTATTACTACTCAATGATTGGTATTATCTTATGTATCAAAATAATAACTTATTATTCATTATTAAATTACATAAATACACTTCAACAACAAAACTTTCAATATATTCATAGTACCTTTCATACAGTATTATCTTTGTCATATTGCGTTACACCAATAATTTGCAAGATTTTTTTAATCTATCAGAATAAACCAGATATTCAAGAATTATGACATTCAATAATTGCGTGAGTTTGCGTTTGCTGAGTTATCTCTGTGTGCAATTTCAAAGCTTTATTAATGGAAAAAAGTCCTGATTATGAGAACATGATTGAAATCATGCCATATTGTTCGATAAGTGTAATTTTTTGCACATGAATTAATTGTTTTGATATAAATCATCTTAACACATTGAAAAACATTGCTGAATTTGAAAACCGATTTTCAAGCAATGGAAGATCATGAACAAACATTTTTGACTTGAATGTCGATGTAACTCATCGAAAACAATATTAGCACAAGGACTTATTATTCTTTCAGCTCAACTTTATCTAAATTTGATATTAATCGTTCTGAAACCTTAGCAAATGTTTTGAAATATAGTTACATAATAAGTGATACTCGTACTCAATAAATACAATAGCCAATGAGATAAAGTAAAAAATTGAATTGCCAGATATGTATATTGTAGAAAAAAGTCCCGACAACAGAGCATTTCTGAATCCGGTAAAAAAGAAAACGATAATAAATTCTTCCTCGGAAGTCTGTCAGAATCGATTGATACAAGCTCCGGTTTGACAACAAAAGGACTTCTGGTTCAGGAGGAATCTTCACAGGAAGGATCGGTATGTTTGGAAAATATTAAAGGTTACAAATTATGGCCGTTTACAGAGGTGAATATACTTTTTTATTGACCTGTAATCCAATATTTACCATCGATCGAGGTGAATATATGTGTTTCTGGGTCAAGAAAAAAAAACGTAATCGGTAACACGAGGTAGACCAGGATTGTTTTATTTAATAGTTCAATATACTATGACGTCATGTAGTGAATATCACTCCAGTAGGTGAATACATATATTTTTTCACCTCGTATGATTTCGTTGCGAATATAATGTAAAATCATCACAACTATATAATAATCAGTTCTATCGCGATGGCACTTGAAAAACGTTGTTTTATATTGTTTTATTAACGTTGTGAACTAATAAAGAAATATTTATAAACAATAAGAGTTTAATGGTGTCATTTCAGGCGTTTATTGAATATTTGAGGTAACCAGGAACTATGTTACATACAATACAGCGCAACTTAACCCATCATTGTCATTTTCTTTCCTTCCAAGATTGTAGTCATGGAGTTAGTAGTGCACCTGTATGGGGTATTATTCGTATGTTTATTATACTATAGGGAAACGGGACAGATACAGGGAAGGTTTGGGTACCCATAAATCGGTTAAACCCTACCGCTGGCCTTTGCTAGTGCCGGTACCAAGTCCGGGTGTCCCGAGTTCCTATCGTTGTTTACGTTTGTGCTTTGTTTGTTTGTGTTTTCCCGTGTAGTTCCCTGGCAGATTGTGGCATGTGACTGTAATTTTCAACCATCGTAGATGTTTCCTACGAAAGCCGATTAGGCTCACAAAGAAAAATGATTTTCCTATCCCGTAATAACGAGATAATTATCTCGTAATAACGAGATAGTTTCTCGTTATAACGCGATAGTTTCTCGTTATAACGAGGTAATTATCTCGTTATAATGCGATAATTATCTCTTATGTCGTAATAACGAGATATTCGTCATTTATCTCGTTTTAACGCGAGAATTATCTCGTTATTATGCAATAATTATCTCGTAATAACGCGATAATTATCTCGTTATTACGCGATACTATCTCGTTATAACGCGATAATAATCTGGTCATAACGCGATAAATCGATAAATACAATATATATTATCTCGTTATTACGACATACAAAAAAAATGTAGTTATCTCTTAATTTTTACAAAGACTAAAATTCTTATTTATAAAAAGCGGGCAGACATTTAAGCCATAAATTTGTCTTGAATACTGTGAACCTTGAATGTGTATCTCGATATAGATATCTAGGAATTTACTTTTGTACATCTGGCTCCTTCGCTTTGGCCTAAAAAGAATTACACCAGAAAGCACAGAAAGCATGCTTTAAATTGTGCAAAGATTTTTTGCAGATGAATCCAAATATAAAAACCTCATTACATGTCTTTGACCATACCATCAAACCTATTTTACTTTTTGGGTCAGAAATCTGGGAAACATTCAGTCCGTTTACTGCAAAACTAAGATCAAATATCATTTCTATTGAAAAATATATTCTTAATTGTTGTGTGAGAAACTCCATTTAAAATTTCATGAATTTATAATTGGTGTTAATAAAAAAAGCCACAAACTTTGGCGTTTTATCTGAACTTGGAAGGTGTCCTCTTTATTTTAATATAGTTCAATCAATGCTAAATTATTGGTATAGATTGGAAAATTTAGGGTCATATTTTCCTCTTTTCATGAGAGCATATCAGACCTCTAAAATACTCTTTGAATCTAAAGTTGCATCATTGTATGGATCAATAAATATTATAATCAAGTGGCCATGTAGTGGGTCCAAAATATAAGTGGTTTGAACTTATCTAGTCCATTTACATTTAAAAAACTTAGCAAGAAATATCTGCATCTTCATTATAAGAACATGTGGCACAAACAATGGATGGAACAATCTAACGGGAAGTTATGCATCTACATAAAAATTTAAATGTATTTTTGGTTTGGAGAAGCATTGAACATTGATGAAAAATTTTGAGCAGTGGCAGACGTTGACCAAGTTTCGAATATCAGCTCATAGATTGCTGATAGAGATGGGTAGATACCAGGGCACTCTCCGGCAAGATAGGGTTTGCATCAGGTGCACCTCTGGTGAAGTGGAAGATGAAAAACATTTTTTACTTTCATGCAAGAGTTTCACTGAAGACAGAAATAATCTTTCAAATGTATTTCAAAATCATGTCTAAATTTTGTAAACCTCGACATTCATAGAAAATTTTCGTGGATGATGAACACAGAAAACATAGAAATTTTGTAAATATGCTTATAATTTAAATGCTTATAAAGCTTATAAATTATTACGTGTAAAATGTCAATATAGCAAGTATCTCATTGTTTCTAAAGCCCATTTGAAAATAGGTTTGATAAATTTTTGGCTTTAATCTATTTCTAAAAATACAAGAATTTCTTTGAAGATCTTCTATATATATATGTAAATTATCTCGTTATAACGAGATAGGTATCTCGTTATAACGAGAAAAGTATCGCGTTATAACGCGATAACTATTGCGTTATTACGAGAAAATTATCTCGTTATAACGAGATAATTATCTCGTTATAACGAGATAATTATCTCGTTATAACGAGATAATTATCGCGTTATAACGAGATAACTATCGTGTTATAACGAGATAACTATCGCGTTATATCGAGATAATTATCGCGCTATAACGAGATAACTATCGCGTTATAAAGAGATAATAATCGCGTTATAACGAGATAACTATCGCGTTATAACGAGATAATAATCGCGTTATAACGAGATAAATGACGATTTTCTCGTTATTACGACATAAGACACCCTTATCGCGTAATAACGAGATTATTATCGCGTTATAACGAGATAATTATCGCGTTATAACGAGAAAACGATCTCGTTATAAAGAGATAATTATCGCGTTATAACGAGAAACTATCGCGTTATAACGAGACATTTTTTTCGTTATTACGAGATAATTAACTCGTTATTACGAGATAATTATCTCGTTATTACGCGATAAGAATTTTTTTTCTTTGTGAGCCTTATCGGCTTTCGTAGTTTCCTTTTATCTCCTTTGTTAAATTAAATTCCTTCAAAGACTAGTATTTGAAGAAGTACAATCCTATTGAAATATTTATCTGGTGTTTTGAAATCTTACATCTTCAAGGGTATTAAATCCTTGCATTTTTGTATAGAAAATAAGATTTCTGTTCCCAAATGTACAATTTCTTTTCAGCTTATTATGAAAGTATAACGTTATATTATGTTGCCCTGTGTTTATTTCTTTTCCCTCCAACGGGTTGAGACAAAGATAACAGAAAAAAGATAACAGGAAACACCTACAATGGCCGAAAAACATAGTCACATGCCACAATGTACCAAGTAACTACAAAAGAAAAAAAAAACAATAAAAAAAAGAGACAAACGTTAACAACGATAGGAACTCGGGAAAGCCGGATGTTGTACCGGCACAAGTAAAAGTCAGCGGTAGGGTTAAACGGTTTATGAGTACCCAAACCTCCCCTTTCTTTGTCCCGTTTCCCTATGGTATAATAAAAATACGAATAAAATCCAAAACAGGTAGACTACTAGATATCTTACTTTGCCAGAAAATTACTGACTTACCTTAAATGTGAGAAAAGAATATTTCCTGATGTAACAGTGTGTCCTTTTAGAAGGGTTTTATATTTTAGGTAAGCATTTCTGTGTTCACAGAGTTTGCTAAAGCAATGGGAATACCTACAGTTCTGATAACATTGTTGTTCCTGATTGCCCAGCAAGGATTTCAAATATCATGTAATTTGTGGGTAAGCTTCTGGACAGAGGACACGTATCTTAAAAATGTATCACTGATGAATACAACAAAGTATGAAGACACCAAATATTACTACTTGGGGATATATGCTGTACTTGGAATAGGTCAAGGTAAATACCAAACATATTTAATGAAATTATACTCTAATTTAACCGTATTTAGCAATTTGCAATTTTAATTTTTCCTTGTTTGGAAACCGAGAGAAATGTTTTCAAATCTTTGAAATGCAAAATGATTCACTTACAATTATTTCTGTACTTAAAACAAAAAAAAAGAACAATACTTACATTTAATTACATAGTTATGTAGTTCAAGTTTATATAGTTCTATCAACCTGTAGAACAATTTTAGCTCACCTGTCCTAAAGGAGAAGCTATTTCCATCACTTGGCGTCCGTCGTCGTAAGCTTTGTAAATTTTTTTCTTCTTCTCTGAAACCACTGATTCGTCAAAATAATGGCCACCAGTGCTGAACTTAGGTGAAACATGAGACCCTATTTTCATCCTCTCCTCTGAAACCGCTGAAGCAAATTCAACCAAACTTTACAGGAATGATGTAGTAAAGGTCTTTAACTAAGATTGCTCATTTCGATCTGATCTAATAACAAACATGGACGCCAACACGGAAATACTTCAACATTGAACACTAAGGGAAAATAAAATTTTCATCTTCTTCTCCGAAACCGCTGGAGCAAATTCAATCACACTTTACAGAATTATTGTATGGAAGGTCATTTACACAGTTTACTCATTTTGTTGCGATCGACCACAATCATGTCAACCAGTGCTAAACATAGTTTAAAACCAGACCTTATGGATAAATCACATTTTCATTTCTCTTCTAAAACCACTGAAGCAAATTTAACCAAACTTTACAGGAATGATGTTAGAAAGGTACTTTACAAAAATTGCTCATTTGATTTCGATCTGACAAATAACATGCCGGCCATAGTTTAGTATGTGAGCATACAAAAAAATCATACTTTCCATCATCTTTTCTGAAAATATTCAAGCATATTTAAATAAATGTATAGAAGGTCCTTTGCAAAAATTACTAATTTCAATAGGATCGGACAAAAACGTGGGTGCCACTTGAGAACATAGTTAAACACTTGACTTCATTGATAAAAAAAGCATAATTTTTGGTCATGCGTGGCATAAGAGCAGTTTTGTAAGATGAGCGATACAGGCTCAATCTCTGGGTCTCTAGTTCATGGGATTTGATTCAAAAGTTGTCTTACAGAAATTTGCACTGACCTGTTGGTAAACGTTTTGCTCAAACATCAAACTTAAAATAATGTTCAATATAGATATTTATCTTATATTTTAAAAAAAAACATCCTCAAATTTAATTTCAAACATATTTTACAAGGATATTTTCTGTTTTAAGTGTAAAGATGAAGAGCCCTTGTTCTTTTTGCTTTCGAATGCATCGCTTATCATAACGTCATTATTTTGTTTGTTCGGTGGTCTGTTGGAGATTTACATATTGGTTGCCCATGAAAAGCAGCGGAGCAAGGGGTAAAATAAACGAAAATAATGGACACCCATATGTAAATCGGCCAAAAACCACCTGTGAACATGAATTATTTCGATACTAATATTACATGGCATGATCTTAGCGGATCTGATGTGTATACGGTAACGACAGCCATTACTTAAGATTTACTGACGTTTTTGTGAACAAAAAATATTATGACGTTGCCTGTTTCAGCGTAAACACAGTTGTGACGTCGCTTATTTTGTTATTGGAGATTTTCATATGTCTAGTCGAAATTGTTTCCATTATACCCATATTAGAATTGTTTATATTTCACTTTAAAAAGTACAAAAGGTACTGACATGACATTTAAATATACTCTAGATTAAAGTTTTTCCAAATGTTTTGATATGGCACAACAGCTGTTAGTTTTTTATGGAGAATAAATTGACCGTAGCTTCAATACTTAAGATTTACCATTCCTGACTTGTTTCTTGTAGGTACAGCGTTGTTTTGTTATGCCTATATTGCTTTCACGTCATTTGTGAAAGCAACAGGTATAATACATAACAGAAGTCTTGACTGCGTGTTTCGCTCCCCAATGTCGTTTTTTGACACGACACCTATCGGACGCATCATGAATCGATTTAGCAGTGATATTGATGTTATAGACGATAGATTTCCACGATCCTTCCGAACTGTTTCTCTCAATGGTTTCATGTTGTTTGCTACTTTGACTGTCATTGCTATATCAACACCTCTGGCAGCTATGGCTCTTATACCAATTTTTGCATTGTTTATAGTAGCAGTGGTACGTATAGTGAATGTATGATACTTTGTACCTAAAGGATAAAAACATGTACCAAAATTTTAACTCCCTATGTGTTTTAATAATGCACATATTTGTTACATTTTAGAAATCGTTTTAAGATGTTACTCAAGCAAAGATAATTAAAGAGTATTCGGGTTACATGAAAAAAATCCAATGGTTTTTAATGTCTAGTTTCATTGGTCAACGTCGAAAAAAAAACCGAGTTGTATTTTGATGACTTCTGATCCAAGAGTAAGCAAAAAAAGCATTTAGCAATGAGGTGCTAGGGGGCGTCTTTAAACTACTGTAAGCGAAGATCATTGTTGAGGGCCTCATTGTGACTTTAAGATAAAAAACATCATTAACAGCGTTGTGCCATTGCTTAAATTAAGCATGACTTTGTCTCATGTGAATTGACTCCATATCCTTTCATTGTTTAATTAATAAGTCAAAAACCTTTAAGGTCAACCAGTGAAAAACAACATAAAACAAAGAGTCTTTTTTATTGATTTTATTATGTCAGCATTTCAGCTAACTAGATAATATAATGACAATAGGGGAAAGCCCAACAATTTTATACATTAAGATATTTAAAGAACTGCAATTTTTGTGTCTATCAAAAATTTGTTACAACGATCAAGTACTGACTAACCAGTAGAGAATGTTGATTAAAATAATTGTTTCAAATGAATATTTGTGGGGACATGTGGAAATAGAATTACCTTAATGATATCATTAGATGATCCGTTGTGCTTATCACATACAACTAATAGTTCAATCTGACTAAAGCATGGAAATCCCCCTTTTTACTGTTCTTAACTTGGTCTAATTTTTTGTCAAATAATACAACGTTCTTGTGTGCTTCAAGCTATGATTTTTGAAATCTCCTTCACTTTTAAGTAATGGTAATACATAAGCAAACAAAAACAAAATGTACCGTAGCAAAAAGGTAGAGAATGCAAAAGAAACCTACACAATAATAAATTTAGATAATATGTAAATTATATATCAAATAGACTAAATGACCATGTATGACATTAATAAACCTTTAGAGAAACAACAAAAGGTTTATTATTGCACTATTAAATACATTTGACCCAAAAATAAAAACATTTAATGGCATGCAATTAATCTGTTTGCAGAAATTGTATCTTCCATCATCCAGACAACTTAAAAGAATAGAGTCCGTGACAAGATCACCTTTGTTTAACCATTTCAGCGAGACTATCTCTGGAACAAGTATTATCAGAGCCTATAGTTCTACGGACAGATTTATTAAAGAGGCTTACCGGAGACTTGATCTGAATTCCACGTTTTATCATGCCGCCAATACAGCAATGGGGTAAGTATTTAATAACCAAATTATATTTATATTTGTTGATTAATGTGATAAAAAAAAACTCCATATATTGCAATATTCCCAAACGTTTCATATAGAGTAAGCATATATCAAGAAGAAAAACTAAAAGAGAAGGGGGGTTTCAAATACTCAAAGCACTTCTCTGAGTTAAAACCTTATTTGTAATTGTGTTCAAATACCCTCATTTAAAATTGATACGTTCGATGTTTAGCATTAGTTTATCTCAGACCAGTAATAGGTGTCGTTCAACACATGTTTGGTGATTTTAGGAATAAAGAATCAAAATAAAAAGCTTTGTTGTCAAAATATGTCAAGAGATAACAAATGGGTTGATCTTTATATAACAGAAATAATACCGAAGTTACTGTAAATTTACTTCTTCCGAAACAATGGAAATCAAGACATCAAAAGATGTAAAGACCTAATAGGGAACAAATAATCCAAATTATCGAAGATGCTGTGAATTTAAATTCTGCATATACGCATTTCGACAACTTATGTCTCTTTAGTGCAGATCAAATCAAACATTTGGAAATCCATCAACCGAAATATGTGTAAAGATGACAGAGAATATATAGAAAATTATTAATTGACTACATACAATTTTTCATATTTTTGAAGACCAAAATTACAAATTTCCTACTAATACAAGCCATGGACATTTTACAAATATTTCATGTATTATTTTTCATTTTTCATTTCGCAATGAAATGCATTTTTCACAGCTGGATAGCAATTATCATTCAGTCACTAGGAACATTAACGTTGCTTGCTGTTGCCTTATTTGGAATTCTTTCATATGATGTTAATGGTGCTGATGTTGGATTAGCTTTGACATATGCCTTTCAGGTAAGTGTGAACTACAAATAGAAAACATAAGTAAATTTTAATTCAGTAGATGGTCAAAGGTTCAAAGAGCAAAACATAATGTAGTTTACATGATTTCTGTCTTCTAAATTTAGTTTTATTTCCCATCATCTATATACAAAAATATTCAAGTTGCATAATAAACAGTAAAATTTGTTATACTGTACACGTGTCTAATAGAGTAACTTCTCATCAGTAGCATTAAATACGAATAATATTGAATACCATAGTAAAATAAGTAAGAAAGTAGTATTCATTACAAACAATGTCAAAATTTGACTATGGTTTTAAATTGTAATTTGCATGTGTTAGCTAAGTATGGAAGACTGTTGTTCGTCAAGCAATAAAATCACGGAAATATAACTATATATATATATATATATATATTTATTTATATGTAGTATACTCTATAGACATACATCAAATAGCCAATTTAAAAATGTTTATTTCTAGATGGTTATATCTATGAATTCTGTCGTTCGATCTGTAACTGAAATGCAGATGAATGTTATATCCTTTGAGAGAGTCGAAGAATATATGGACTTGCCTTCAGAGGTATGTATTCAAATAATAAATACATGTATACAGCTATATTGCAGTTAATTCAACTGAATCTATATATCGTAAAACATTTCCAAGCCTAATAAATCAAAAGATTTGCAAGAGCTGCTTACAAAAGTACCACCGAAGATGCTTTAAAGTAATGCCGAAAAAAATCACATATTCTGTCATGCAAGTTATTAGTTTTTTGTTTAATATTTGTGCCGAGGCTCTAGTTGATTTATATGATGGAGATGTATTTATTCCGTTAAAATAAAGAAATTTTAGTTAATATTCTCATGGGAAAAAACTGCAATAATAATTAACTACACCGAGTATTGTTACGATATTCGGTATGGTCAAAGTTGATCACCAACAGCAATATTGATTTTGTTTCTCGATTTTTAATTGATATTTTTCGGTGCATTTAAAGATCATCGTATTTCCATACTTTTTTCGTAAGTGTCAAGATCAAATGCTTCCTACATTGTGTGCAAGTTTTATCGGATTGTTCGGACCTCGAACATGTCAGAAAACATCTTTCTCCATAAAAAGAGATCCTGTTTGAATACCAGGAGTGTTGAAAAAAATTTATAATTAGCGCATTTTGAGCGTTGGTTTCAAAACATGGAAAAATGACGTCAGGAAACGTTTTTGTGCATTGAAACAAGATACAGTCTTAATAAAAATACTTTTGAAACAATTTCATCGGTTTTGGAACCATAAAAAAAATTGAATTTTATTTCCGGTCAGTAGCAAATAAAGTGAACACACTCCAATATCCGGTTTCCTGATATGTGCAGTAGGTTCAGGCATCCAATATTACTTCTAGACTGTGTTGCCCGATTTTGAGACCATACAGCTTTAAAATGTTTTCAAACCGAAACAAGGCATTAGCAAAAACAACCAATATTTGTTTTGAAACAAGTTCAAAATTTGACCTTATAGTATAAATAGAGCTTAAACATATTTCATGCATAACCCATATGCAAAATGTGCTGATTGTTTCTGTCGAATTTTCTTCAAATTAAGATTTATGGCACTAAAAGGCTTGTCGACCGAATCTTCCTGTTGCCTTACCGGAAGCTAGTGCATTGAAAAGACGTCCCGTTTGTTTTTGTTTTTTTTTTAATTTTAACTTATTTTGTTGGTCGATGAATCGCCAAAAACATCGATGATAACTTGTAATTTTCGGCCATTGTAAGTGTTTCCTGTTATCTTTCCTTCATAAATTATGGTCATATTGGCTACTGATTTCGATCATTCAGTTTTTGGCACTATGTGTTGTGATTGGTCTATTCATCGTCATTCTCAATGCAAAGTTTTAAGATGTCATTTTGTTGAAGATAAGATGCTTTAAAGTTTCTATATCATTGATTTTGGTTTAATATAATATTCTATTAAATTCTATGACATTTGGAATCAGTGTTCATTTTCTTATTTTTTCATTAGTAAATGAATAAATAAAGGAATATGGAGTAAATGTACATGTGACAAAATCCCTTTAAATGCATGGTAAGATTTAGCAAATGCAAGAACGCGCTCATTGTTGTTCTTCATCTTGAAGTCATCATGAGGTCTTCAACAAAGTGCAAACACTCCAACCTTAAAGTAAGTTCAAGACAGCCCCAAGACCGGTTCGAGAGGAATTCACTTGCCAAATGTTGAACAACGCTACATCCATGTATCCACTTTGTCATGGATGCATAACATATCAGGCAAAGTACTCTAACAAACACTGCCCTTTTTTGCCCGACAAAGGGTCCAATAGACAATACAACGTATATATAAACGATCACAGGACTCTCATAGAGTTGATTGCTTGAGAAAACTTGGCGAGTAAAATTGGGAGATGTGGGCAATATATATATAGATGGCCAGAAAAAAGTTTAATTTTTTCAAAACAAGAAAGCCAGACGATTTAAACATTTATACATTTATACATTAAAGGCAGACTGGATAAAAAGGACAAGGCCAAAAATAGGTTGGCCACAGAGAGGAACTATACGGTTTGATGAATACAGAACCAGGTATCGAGCTGGGTTAGAGTTGGTTTTGAAAGGTATAACATTCTACATTCGAAGCGGCGAAAGGGTAGGCATTGATATAAATGGTTAAGTAACATTTTTTTGTTGGACAGTGGATAGTGAATTTGTTGAAAACTTCAATCTACTTATAAACGATCTTGTTCCTAAGATTAGTAGTCAATGGAATAATAAAACACGACATGGTATTTTTAAGCGAAAGAATATTGCCGTTGATTATTATCCTTGTTTCAGCTAAATTTTTAGAAATTGCACAAATTGTATCTTAATAGACTAACTTTAATCATATTTGAGAAAGCTACAACATACTAGATACAGAGAATGAGCAAAATTTAAGTTATTTTCGTCCATGAACTAATAAAAGGGGACGGAGTTAAAGTACCAGGGACAATATCTTTATAAATACATGGTATTATCAAATGTAAAAACGCTTGTTCTTTATCTTGAAGTCATCATGAAGCCTTCAACAAAGATAAACACTCTTATCTCATTGTAAATCAAGACGGCCCCTAGCACCGGTTTGATTATTTTCTAATCTGTCAAGGTTATTAGCTTTAAATACTAAATGTATCTTTGAATGTGACAAACTGATACAAGATGAGAAATGCTGCTAGTATATTGTATAGACAACGTTGTGGAAGAAAATTAATTGTATGCAAAGTTGTCTCTGCGTTTTATGTACTAATATAAAAGAATGAACAAGCTACAGAATTAATGTGATGATTCATTGATATTAGAAGTCGCAAATAATAAGTCCTGCAGTAAATTAGCCTTACGAAAGTCATTTAATTCAGGATGCTTCTGCACTTTGGCAATGTAATTTAGGTGCAATGTAAAAATTGCATGATATTTGAGATTCGTTTCAATGTTTGCATAAAAACTATATACAAGGATGATTTCAACAATGGATGTAGAGAATTTTATCCATTTGTATCTGGGTGTGAGCAGTACTCGAGACTTATCTTAACATAATCTGTATGCATATACTACATGCAACAGTTTTATCGAACATAAAAAAAAACAGGTAGTGTACTTTTATATTTAAAATTGATTTGCCAATAAAATATTTATGATTGGAGTTTCTTGGAATCAGGACTTCGTACTTTATTTCCGATAAGCAAACAGCCAATAATTAAATTAGTGACAACTGTTTTGATTAAAATCATGAAAACGAACAATTATATCCCCTAACTATTATTTCTATATTTTTTCCACCTCAGATAGGGATAGTAGGAAGGACTGGAGCTGGCAAGTCATCTCTGACACAAGCTTTATTTAGATTGATAGAACCTGCAGGTGGATGTATCACCATTGATGACGTAAAAACAACTGCCATAGGATTACATGATCTTCGAAGGAAAATAACTATTTTACCCCAGGTATATTTTATTTTCATCTCCAAGCAGTATTAAAAATACAAAAATAGTAAATCAAAAAGATATGCTGTTTTTCGCATAAAATGTTTTATAAAATAGTTTGTTAACAATTCTCTTAATAATTTTTACATCAAATAAAATCTTATTGATACAGGTATAAATTAAATCAAATTATTACCAAATTGTATTGTTTTGTATGTTTTATTCAGTATTTTGTATTTTCAACTAATTGGAAATTGTTACAATTCAGTGTTCTATTTCACGGTGATCTATTGCCTGGTGTGTTCTTTTGCTTTGAATGTTCTATTTCCTGGCTACTGTGATTGGTCAAAATGATTTCAACATGAATATTCATTACCCTTCTATTGCCTGGCTACTGTGATTGGTCAAAATAATTTTATGAATATTCATTACTGTTCTATTTCCTTGCTAATGTTATTGATCAAAACCATATTGATATTAGTGAAAAATAAAAGTGACAACAAAAGTCCGAATCGATCAAAGGAAGAGACCAGTAAGGAAAATCCGTATAACATTCGACTGAATCAGGGGAACACAATCAGACACAGAACATTTTTGGCAAGCCGTCATATTCCCGACTTGGAACGGGCATTTTTTATAACAATGGATTTTTTTGCTTTGACTCGTTTGATGAATTTTTTTTCCCAACTTATGTTCTTTGTAATAAACAACCTCAAATTATTGACAATGAAAGAAATACTACAAGACATGTTGAACACAAAAATTCCGCCAGAGTTCTGACTGACAAAATAATTGCTATAGTTATAAAAATGTGTAAAGCAAATGTACATACATTACCATTATGAAATGATTCAACATAAAAACATATCAGTTTGCACATTGTTAGATATAAGAAATGTAAATTAAAAAACGCAATTATATTTGTTCAGATTTACTATGCATTTTTGCTGCAAAAGATCATTTGTGTATAAGAATAATACTATAAGTAAAATGATTTGCAGTGCATTTGGGTTTTGCAGACGGCCATTTCCACAACTTATTTTTCTTTTATGCAGATAAGGTAATAAAACAGTTATTTAATGTGTAGTCAGACAATAGCTCATAATTATTTTCCCTCGGTAATGGAAACAGCTCAGTGTTCCTCAGCCGTTGGCTTCGGGCAATAGAACACTGAGCTGTTTCTATTACCTCGGGAAATATTCTGGTCTATTGCCTGGCTACACATTAGATAACTGTATACTACGTTGTGTCAATAATTGAAAGTAGAAAATTCTTAGATTTGGTCTACTATTCAAAGTTACGTTTCAGTTTATCAGTGTACATTCGAAAATATGAATACTTTTACAACATTTTATGTTTATACTACAGTATGCATGTATTATTTTTCTAATTTTATGTTAGGATCCAGTTCTGTTTTCTGACACATTAAAAGTAAACTTAGATCCCCTTGGCAAGTTTTCTGATGCAGAAATATGGAGAGCCATAGAATGTGCCCATTTGAAACAATATGTGAAGGAACAATCCGGTCAGCTTGAGTCAGAGCTAGGTGAAGGAGGAAATAACTTGAGGTAAGCAACAATATGTAAATCTTTTACCATTTTCTGTCCTTTGTTTAACTTTTTTTGTTAATTGCATTATATTTGAAGTGTTTAAAATTGGAACATATAAATCACCCTGTAAAGAGAAGAACTGAGATCTTTGTAAGGTTGGAGGGTATTTCGAGTCAATTGTTCAAATTTTAGTCATTAACGAACGGATGCAAAGAAAAATTGTCCCCCGTACAAAAACGCAAATATGTATAGTCAAATTGGATGATATCCAAAATCTGGAAAAAAAAATGTAGATACTAATCGTATGCTGAGGAAGTTAAGTATATATGACAGTGTACTAAGCGTTTTCATAAGAATATTAACAAAAAAACTCAATTATGTAGGTTGAAGAGGTAAAAAAAAAATCAACATATGACTGCAAATTTGTGTTACATTGTTACCATATTTTTTAATATATTTGCATGCATTTATTGAGGAAGAACGATAATTAAGGATGGATTTCCAATTCAAATATTATGACGTTCACATTTACGTTTGAACCGTAAGTAATTTTCGTTAAAGATGGTATAAGTCAGTCCTCTAGTTTATTTTGACGCCATACAATGCACGATCAAGGAAACAACCCCTTTTCAGAACACTTAAGGTAGTTTGAGTCTTTTGAAATCATCTTCCATCTTGCGCATCTGATTAAAATTCGAATTCGTTAGCAAAATGATGTAAAAATGGTTTTGTATAGATTAATGATAATAAGCAACATTTATGCCGTAGGTAGGTAATTTAAATTACTTTCTGAAAAAAACCTTATAATATATAGAAATAACGAAGGAAATATCACATCATATGTTCTCCTTGTTGTCAAATACATTATGATCGGGGACTGTAAACAGTGATGCTTTGCTAGTCTATGTTTAATTGTTACATTATAGTGTTGGTCAGAGACAGTTGGTGTGTCTTGCCCGAACATTACTGCACAAAACAAAAATTCTGATACTTGATGAAGCTACAGCTGCTGTCGACATGGAAACAGATGATCTCATTCAACAAACAATACGTGAACAATTTGCAGATTGTACTATTTTGTCAATTGCGCACAGATTAAGCACAGTTCTTGATTATGATAGGTATTTAATGTTATTTATCTTTTTTGCCTTTTATTAAATTTTCATCCGATAATCAAGCAATCAATTTATGCACATTCCTTACATTATACAAAAATCGATGCTTTTGTAAAAAGGAATGGGTTAATATGTATTAATAGTATACAAAGTAGCGAATGCACACAAAAGATTTATAGTTTTTTTTCAAAAGACTTTTGTTTTGGCTATATTTATTCAGGAGGGGCACCATTCAGGATCATAGGAAGAAGTAGTGTTAGCTGCATTTCGTTTGTGTTGACTTCAATTCTATCTTATTTTATTTGCTTACCTATAGCTGAGACTATACTATGTCTCTAATCAAAGCTTAAATTTACATCGTAAACTACTGTAAATTGATTCATGCCTTTACAGTCGTGATACTAACACATTTGAGGGAGAACCTCTCCTGTGACGTTGTTAATTGTTATTGTTTTCGTAATTTTTTAATCAGGTTTCAACTTCTCCTGATAATACATATCTTACTTTGGTTTCTAAAGTTGTAGTAATTTTCATACATTTCGTTAAAATTAACACTAGTTTGAAGATTTTTTGCGATGTACTAAGATATTTTACGAAAAGATATTGAGTAAATGAACATGAGACCATAACACATATGTTTACTCAAACTGCAATTAATTTTAATGAGCTGTATGGCAGCACTAGACCCCAAACAAGGAAATCCACGATTAAAAAAAGTTTAAAATGCAAAAAAACAAACAAAATCCGAATAATCATTAATATAAAGCATGGCTAAGGACAAAACTACGTTGGAAGGAGTTGAACTTTAGTTTTAGAATTTACATTTACGTGATATCCTTACAGCTACTTTTATACATCGTGAAGAGTTAAGTTCTGGCGTTAAGATGAAGAGATGAAGAAAAAGAACAAGCACTTTGTTCTGTTGTTTTACAGTCCGATTGCGACTTTATACAATTTTGGCACTTCCATGAAAACAATTGGAACTCAACTAAGCAATCAAATATATTTAACGAGGGTTGTCCGAGTTCAATATTATCTTTTGCGGTGCCTCGTTAAACCCCATATTTATCGAGTATAGAAGTGTCATATTCGTTTTATAATATTTTATTAATTAACTTTAGTATATTTGACTTAATATGTTCAAAACTGCCAATTTAATATGAATTACGAAGTATGCCAATATGACATAAACTAGTCCAATATGGGTTTTTCCATATTGGCCTAGTCCAATATGTATTTTTTCATAAATCCTCATGATTTATCATCTCTTCTTATAAAAATATTGAAATAAGCAAGTAGTACATAAATTGTGGTCTGATGCCAGGCTTTGACCGGACACAAGGTTGATCAAAATAAAAAGTAAAGAAATACTGGAAAGCAAATAATGAAAATGAAGTTGATTATTAAAGGTATCATTGCGGAATGTTTTTCATATTGGCATAGTTATAGATCCTTGGGAAGTCACACTGGCCTTCGGCTTGCGCCTCAGGCCAATATGGCTTACCTCGGATCTATAACAATGCCAATATGCCAATATGAAATACATTACGCAATAATACTATATTATTCACATAGCTTCAGTCAATGATGACAAAAGAAAGGGGTGTGGTATATTTATTGTTGGTGTGGAAGGGATGTTGCCTGGAAACATCAATCAATGTTAGTGTGTAAAATGATGATTAAGGTGTCTGCAGGGTATTATTTTCTTATTATACAATTTTGTTATATTTCCTGTGTAGAAAAATACTTGTATTATTGTAAAAAAAATAAAATTTGGGGGTCACCGTGCATTTAAGCGCAAAAACTGAAATTGAAAAAATACGGAGTTTACATAGAACTGACATGAAAAATGATTATACGGGAGGAAAGCATTGAGAATCTATTATAGATTTTGTTCATACTTTGCATGTGTTTTGAAATTATTATATATAGTAGGGTGCCCAAGAGACGATTTTTCCGATTTTGGGTTAACGGAATAACACACACCTGTATTATACATGTTTGGAAAGAGGATACCATGGCGCATCGAACTGTCGATGTCGTAGAGATTGAATTCGGTCACATTTTATTTAAGTTGGGGTCAAAGGTCAGCTCCTAAAATTTTGAAAATTTTGATGCATTTTAAAGTGGGCTTCATTTCACAGATAAAACTGCAACGAAATTCGAATATTATTGTAAATTCTATTGGGGTAGTTCTTTAGTTTTAGTTTTTAGTTGTCTGTTGCCTTTAATCAACAAGTTTCAAAGGTTGCATTTTTTAAGGCCTGTCATTTTGAATATTTGCACTTCCGTGATATGAGGGGTTCTTTCGGATATAAAGAACTGCGCATTTCTGACTTTTATAGGTTATTCTTTAAAAGAAAGCTTGAATTTAATTTTAAAACGAACCGCTAAAGAATAAACTTAGTTTAGGCGAATTTAATCGCACTTTTGCTATTGGTATAAATAAGTCAATCCCCCCCACAAACACACATTGATATAAATCTTAGTAAAACCGTTCATACTGAAACAAAACCCTATTATATTATTTGAAATGATGTGAAAAAGTGATTTTAAACGTGAAAACAAACACATTTGCTTGGAAAATCAAAACACAAGCAAAGTAAAATTGACATTAGATTCCCGCTATTTAACTGGACTTGGGCTTGTCAAATAATTCTGACAAGAAATGATTAGAGTTATCTTTCGTTGTACACTTGAAAGAACATGACCAATCGGCATGGTCTTCACATCGACTAAAATTTGAAAGTTTTGCGCAAATTTTGGCTTTTTAATTGTTGATTTCTCTTTAACGGTGGACATTACATCCATGAGTTTTGGAGCATATGTACACTTTGTATATTTACTTTCGTTAAAGTTGGAATTTTTCAGAAATAAAGCATAGTTATTTCGCATTCGATGAAAATGTCGTTAATTTAAACTAAAATTTACCCCGACATTAAGACCGATAAATTACAAAAACCATTCAAAAATAATTTGCATTCTATGATTCAAATAAATATTTTAGGTCTTGGCTTTATCATGAATAACTTTTTATTAGAATATAAGAGAGAACTACTATTTTCTATAACTTTAAAGATACCATATCCCAAGCACTGTTTTGGGGTACCTTAAAAGGAGAAATTAGAGAAATTGTGACCACAGGAACTTTCTACGACAGCTAAAAACTTGAAATTTAATAGTTGTTCTATCATTTAAAACAAAAACTAGACGGGTGTGATTCCGTTAACCCAAACTCGAAAACTAAGCTTCTTTTTGGACCTTGGGCACCCTACTAATAGTCTATATACAAAAAATAAAAATTATGGGTCACCGTTGAAATAAGAGAGATAAATTGCAAAATGTTAATTTCTCTAGTGATATCTATATAAAATTCTTTTATCAAATAATCTCCCTTGTTTCTGTGTTCTGTAAATCCAGCAACAGATTTAAAGCACATGAGTTTCAGTTCACCCTTTTGTAACGAAAATGATGTTAAAAGTATAAAGGAATACAAATTTTGAATACTTTCGGACTTTCTTTATATCTGAAATATTGTTATTTTTTTTAATAAATGACACATAAATGAACAATTATTAGACAGACATGGCGGAATAATACCACTGACACACCTTAAGCATCATCCACTGTTCAATATTACTTATTCAGCAGGTACATTTTTATACTTTATACATGGATATATAATAATTTTTATCGCTTCATTTGATCATTTGTCCCGAGAACCGATTTTATTCAGAAATGTTTAGAAAAAAAACAACACAAATTAGGGCGTATCTCCTTCTTACAAATCCTGTACTTGGCTGACCTTGGCCTTTCGTTTGACCGCTTTTGATTTCGTTCGCTATAAGCTTTTATTTATCATGGATATGGTTTTTGAAATGTCTTGAGTTTTATTTATCATGGATATGGTTTTTGAAATGTTTTGAGTTGATCTGAGCTGAAGGGGCATGGTCATCTGCAGGAACTGAAGTTAAAGTTACCTCAGTATTAAATGATTATTTATTTCTAAAAAGGTCACTGTCACATTAATTTGGTCCTTTATATCATTTTGTTATAGCAAATCGAAAACAAGTTAATTATTATATATATCTTTCAACATTAATATGATTTGTATTATAAAGATTAATCGTGATGTTAAATGGACCTTTTTGGTTATATTATTGATCTATTTTATAATGCAGAATAATGGTGATGGATAAAGGACTGATTGTAGAGTTTGACACGCCGCCTGTATTGCTGAATAACAAAAACGGCATTTTCTACTCCATGGCGAAGGATGCTGGTGTTGTCTGATCACATGTGTCACATAGACGTTATTGTGTTTTCGTTCTGGAATACAGATTGTATAACAACTGTGCACAATGTGCATACACAAGAAATTAATATTTCTTTCATTGCAAATTCAATTAAGTCATATTAATTGTTTTAGTTTATTTGATATTATTGTAAATATTATCATTAGCAAGGTTAAGCCATGTTTTTAACTTACAATTTATAATACTTTTTTACTTGATATTAAACTAATTCGGTGTACTTGAATGAAGTGACAACTAGTCAATAAAAATGGTGCTTTCAGCTTATCTTAAGTCATTTCATAACTCTTTTGGTAGATTTAAGATGTTTGTCGACGGTAATTTTGACCAAAGGTTGACAGCATTGGTAAATGATGAGTTTACAATGTCGAAATCAATTCAAATACTGTTGGCCATTTATTTGTGCAATATAACTAGTTCATGTGTTAATTCATAGCTTAGGTCTAGAAGCCAGCTATATTCTATACAAAACAAAATGGAGGTACTGCTTGCTTCGATGGAAATTAGATTTATGGTCAGACATGCCAATAGAGCTTTGGGCTGTCAGACAGAAAATACTCAATAAGCAATTTTGTTGAAGATGGAGTAGGCCGAAGCATGCATAATCCAATTAGAAAAACCTTTTTGGAACGTATTACAAATAAAAAGTCAAGCATCTAAAAACGTATGCTTTTCAACCAAAGGAGGCTTTTTTCTTGAAGTTGCTAACACTCTTTGTTTTCTCTGCGACCGCTTTTCGAAATTTGCAGATTTCCTTTTCATCTTAAGGTTTGCTTTTTCATCTTCAGCCTCTATTACAAAATTTCCTTTCTTCTTTTTATTCATTCACAAATCTCAATTTGCAGCTTTATTTTATCTAACAACTGTTCACAGTTCTAAATCCTAAATGTTTAGAGGTTTGACACCCAAGCATACATTATATGACTAAAACAACGGCAGTAGAATACCGAAGGAACAAAGGAGTGAAATTTACAAAAATCGACGTCCAAAGGCATAGCTAAAACGACAACACAAAAAACAATGACGTCAGACACAAAACAACGACGTTAGACAGACACAAAACACAGAAACAGAAATCACAACATTCAAAACAAAGCACTCACAGTGAACTCCAGTGAAACTGAGAGTGACCAGTTGCTCCGGAAGGGTAAGCATGTCCTGCTCTGTTAACAGCACCCGTTACACTGTAAGTGAGGCAACTATGCTTTTGAAGGATCTGTTAGGTAGCTGACTGGTTAATGTCATTGTCTAACCCTTAGACATAACCAATAAAAATCCATGGTAGGTGTTACTTCTCTAAATTTGAAATGTTTTTTGAAATAACCTTAGTATTCAAACATTAACAAGGACAAATCGGTTCCACAAACATCACTTACGAAGGCAAAACTAAAATGATACGAGACAACACAAAAAAAACCTAAAGCACTTACAGTGTGAACTCCATTAAAAACTGAGAGCGACATCAGGTGGTCCGGAAGGGTAAGCATGTCCTGTTCTGTTAACAGCATCCGTGAGTGGGTCAATCCAGGAAAATGTCAAAGTCGGTAGTCAAATCCGGGAAGACGCTAATCTAGCTGAAAATGTCCACTTTCAGTTGGGATACTGACACGTCATATCTTTCGATGATGTGATGGTGACGGCCATAGAATTTCTTGAGGGATGAAATTAACATACGTTGAACAAATCCATGACTAAGCAGCTTTTGGGACAGTGTTTTTGCTCTGTTAAAAAAAAAAATCACTGTACAAACTACACGCTCGACAGTAACGAATTAACTGTGAAATGCAAACACCATAGGCTGGAGATGTAGGTATATTGCTGCTAAGAAAGGGAAAGTTCACAATTGAGAAGTTAAAATCATCCCGCTTATCATACAGCTTAGACTTCAAACGTCCATCTTCGTCAATATACAATAACAGATCTAGGTACGAATCTGAAGTAGGTGTTTCAGTTGTTTCTTTAATTTCAAGCTCATTGTGATAGATCTGATGTAATTACTCCTTAAATTTAGCATTATTTAGAGAAAGTACATCGTCTATGTAGCGGAAGCTGAAATTAAAGGACTGGGCTAAATATTTTTGTTTTCTTTGAAAAAGCCCTTGTAAATTTGGCCTCGTAGGAGTAAAGGAAAAGGTCAGCTAAAAGCGGCGCACAGTTAGTTCCCATAGGAATCCCTATTGTCTGTTGGAAAACCAACCTCCGAATTCGACAAAAATATTGTCGATCAAAAATTCTAACATTTTGATTACGTCAGTCTCGGTGTACTTCTTGTTTGAATCAGTGTTGTTAACAAAATATGTTAAGTGACTAAGTGATAAAAATATTAAAAAAAGGAAACGTCTGTTGAGTTTTTGGTGGCTATGAATGTCCTGTCCAGAAATTTTCACAAAACATTTTTTAATAAGTTTTAGATGTAGGCTGTGTTCGAATTAGAACAAGATGCAATCGATCCAAATTTAGAACAATATTTTTAAAATCTGTTTACGTTCACATTAAAAACATTTGCTATATGGTGTGAGGTTCCTCACCGTGTTGACGACCGTACGGTTACCCCTAGATGCTTTGTTTTGGGTTGTTTTAACCTGGATATGGGATGTTGTCTCCTTGACATTTACCCCCTTTCCTTTCTTTTTCATATTTAAATTGATTGCAATCGATCGCAATCGGTTTTATCGGATTCTCTATAGAAACGATTGAGACCGATAACATGATTATTTCAAAGCCCTTGAACCGCGCGATCTTTATTCTTCACACTAATATTATAATCGTCTCTATTTGAATCGATCTTTTGAGACCACCTGAATTAATCGGACTAAAAATATGATTTCCATTGATCTATTTTTAGTTTGATTGGAATCGATTGCGAATGATCTAAATATTGTGAGTGTTAATTGTCTCTTGTCAATCGTCAAACAGTATGATACTCGATAACCATATACTTCGCACTTGCGCAAATGGTATCGGAATAAGAAAAAAGGGAATGCAAAACAAAGAAATGTTTTAAATTTTGTTCGTCTTAGTTTGTAAAGGAAATATTTTACTTAACCATACCATTCAGACACGCAAATGTGTTATGACGGCTTGCCAAAAATGTTCTGTGTTGGGTTGTGTTTCCTTGATTACGGATTTTCTTGCTGGTCTCACTCTTTGTTTTGTTGTCTTTTTTGTTGCTTTCGATTTAAGGGGGTAGACCTGGGGTAGGAGGAGATAACTCTGTTTTTCAATTTTTTATTACTTACACAAATAAATAGAATCATTACAATAGGTATTATCAAAATTTTAAAATTGTAATTTTTTTTCCACACAGCAAATAAATATTAATTTTGTCGTGAAAACAAATACCCAACATCCAGTTATTAATAATGAGTGCATTTAACTCTATATTTTTGAAATCCTGTCCAAATATAATGAAAATGTGTAAAAGTCAGATTTCTTCCAAGGGAGGTAATTTATAGCACAGATTCAGCAATTTTATTGATTTTTTACTCACTTTATTCTACATTAAGAAAAAATGGGACGATGGAATTTTCTAAAAATTTTATATATCTTACTTATACTAGTTTTCTTTCTATTCTCAGTTTTTGGTGAAAATAAAACGACAGAATTTTTTACAAGAAGTGTTTAATAGTGATCAAAATAGATTAAAAATTTCAGCCTATATTATTTAGCTCACCCATGTGTTTCAGTTCAAACTATTTAAATTTACTATCATTATTCATGCTTACTTTCACACATGTCTAAACTACAGAATTTTGCATTTGAAATAATTTTAAATCAAATACAAATTTAATTAGAGCCAATTTTATACACCACAATCAAGTCCTGAACGGATCAAATAAAATGAGGAAACTTGGTATCTTTGATGACTACTAAACATAAAACAGGACGGTAAAAATTGTTGAAAATTGCTGAAAGTCGACATGAACATGTGTAGTTTTAATACTGAAAAT